>NCSK02000119.1:0-94267 GCA_002276475.2 Chlorociboria aeruginascens | reverse complement strand
TGAGTGAGTGAGTGAGTGAGAAAATATAATAGGATATGATTAGGAATCTATAATAGTACTATAACTCTATGACTCCCATTCACTCACTCTCCAGTGCCATCATATATTTATATATCTAACTTAAACCATTTTTAATAATAAACTTTTCTTTTGCTCCTTAGGTTTCTTTTCAAACTTTTGTAAGTACTTAAACTTATATATATATATGCCTCTTTTCTTTTTTCAATTTTGTGGTGAAATAGCTTCGACTTCTGATTTATATTGCATAGAAAGAATATATATATATATATAAATAGGTATACTGGGTTCGGGTCCTGGAGATAGCTATATTTTTACTTACGTCGCAGGGATATGTTAAGAATAGATGCTATATCATGCCTTTCATTCATTATCTAGGTGCCTCCGTCACAATATATTTAAACTATTTCTGAGCTATCTCTCACTCTTGGGACCTTAATAATCTGAGCCACTATATGCCCAATTATTGCTCCTCTGACCTCGTTTGATAACAGATATGATATGGTATAATATGATATGATATGATATGCCAACTACGGTACGCAAAAAGAATACTGATGATTTTGCTGCAGGCTCCCTCTCTCCCGGCTCCCGAGCTCCACTTTGAAAACCCCCTAATTAGTGAATGGCACAGGAAATTATAGTACAAACGGACAGATAGTATGTAGAAAAAGGAAAGAAATTTCTGTGTGTTGCGCTCGCAACTTGACGCTCCCAGTGAAATCCAGAAAAAGTCAGAGTTTGGAAGTAATTACATCTATCCATACATACATACGAAGAAGACTGAGCCTACGAAATCGCTTCCGCTATTTCGCTAGTTGAGAATCTAGATGGAATTTGAGATGGAGATCCCGAGCCAGAGAGATTATTACGCGGACCTTGGGGTAAAAAGTGATGCCACGGTCCAAGAAATCAGGCTCGCGTTCTTTCGGCTGGCCAAGCTGCATCATCCGGACAAGAAAGCGCCCGGGACTTGTGGCGATGCTTGGGAGTTCCGCAAGGCGAGCTTTTTGTCCACATCCATAGCATTTGTGACTGACTAACTGACTGACTGATTGACTGAGTGGGTTGACTGGGAGCTAACGAATTATGCTTTGGAGCAGGTGAGAGAAGCACAGCAGGTGCTGTGTGATGAGTTGCAGCGCGCACGCTACGATCTGGAATACCCTACCATTCGAGCATTATGGAAGTCCTACCGCGAGAATCAAGCCGCACAGCACGGATACGAGGCGCTGAGACGGGCGAGAGAGGAAGAATTGCGCAGGAGACAGGCTGCAGAGGCGGAGAGGGAGCGGCTGGCTGCCGAGCAAGCAGCGCAGCAGAAACGTAGAGAGGAGAGGGAAAGACAAGCGGAAGCACGCACAAGGGAGGCAGCGAGGAGAGCGCGAGAAGAGCAAGAGGCCGCAGCGAGAAAGCGGCTGCGGGAGGAGTTGGAACGGGAAGCGGAGACACGGGCTCGCGAAGCAGCAACGAAAGCTTTAGAGCGGCAGAAACAGGCGGAGGAGAGATCGAGGGAGGTGGCGAAGAGAGCGGCCGAACGACAGGAAATCGTGGCTAGGGAGCGTCTGGCGGAGATTCAGGCGCGAGAGAAGTTGGAGGTTTCGAGGAGGGAGTGGGCGCGCTTGAAGGCGGAAGCGGAGGCCACGACCGCAGCACAGCGGGTGGCGATCAGGGCTAGGGAATGGGAGGCAACGGCGCAGATGAGGGGGAGGGAGGCTAGCTTTCGAGCGAAATGGTCGAGGATGACAAGGCAAGATGATGGAGGGTGCTGCGCCCATCCCGAATTCGGATGGCAGAGGATGAATGGACGTGTATGTTGTGAGTTTTGCAGAAAGTTTTGTGCAAAGTATTCTTTCCGTTGCCCGGAATGTAATGTTGCGGCTTGCATTGGTTGTAAGAAGCAGAAATGTGTGTATTAGAAGCATATAATACAGATCTGAGTTTGGGCCCATATCGACGATATGCTAGGAAGGAAGCATTGAGGCCATTGAGAAGGGTTCATGTCCATATTATGAATGATTGAAGAAATGTGATATTGTCGGAGATGCTTATGGTGTAATAGTTCCCTTGAACATCGATGGACTAGAACCCCTTTGCATATAAGCCTCAATCTACCAGCTAAAATGCACAAAGAGAGTAAAAATAAAACCGAAAAGTAATAAATCGAAAAGGGAATCCCGGATTTCCCCTGTCCCCATCCCCATCCCCATCCCCGACCCCACTATGCTTGCCCTTGGATTCCGCTTTCACTATCGTTTTCTTGGCAGGATTAAGGAATACAACCTCTGCTGTAGTTGTGAGGCGGAGATTTGGCATGGGAATAACGCTGCTGCCGCGAGAAACGCATTCGTTAACATACGAATATCCATTATGATAACTGGATATCACTGGAGATATCGCTGAAGAGATCTCGTTTGTTCGGTAGGCTAAGTTGGCCATGGAGGATACTGTGATATTGAACGTGGGTCGGAATGATGGCTTAACTGGGCGTGATTGAGAATGCCCCGTTGTTAGGTAGTAGAGATACAATTCTTTGGTTCTTGACAAGATGCCAAAGAGTGGACTCCGAAAGTGATATAACCGCAATAGGACATTCTCTCTCTATATGACTACGCTCCTGGCTTCCCATAACCGGTAAATCTCTGGGTGTAGGTGTGGGTATAGCTGTTTGCCTGCACGATCTACACCCATAGATAGGGATTCTTGCAGGATTTCTGGTGACATCGTCAAGATCGAAGATAGCGTGGTTTTAGAAGTGTTAGGTGGTGATTCAATATCTATATCCGCATATATAGGATTAAAAGACCGCATTCATATCCCCATAACAGAACTTAGTCTAGAGATTTGTATGTCTCGAGAAGAGTACTCTCTCTGCTTCCAATCTTACCATATGGGGAACCATTTTTCTGGGATGGATTGAAGGCTTGAAAAGAATATTCGACTTGTTGTACTGTCATGTCGATGCTGGTAAAAAGTCCTTCTTTACGGCGAAGCTTCGTTAATGCTCCTTTCATTAGGTCGCGCCAGACAGGGAATCTCTTGCACCCTTCGGTTATACGTTCCTCCAGCTCTCGAATCGAATGCTTGAGAACTCGAGAATAAGTGTTTTGAGCCCATCGAGCAACTGCGTCAGTACGTACTACGGTACGTGAGATCGGGAGCGTAGTAGTAATCCACAACATTCCGAAGCAAACCAGTGATCAGGTTGTTTTTGAAATGCTCTAATTCGCAAAGCAGTATTTCAACAGCAACATATGCATTCGACAGATAGCGTCTCAGAGAATAAAGCATCGAAGATATTAAGCGAACATGGTTATATACCTTGGACCCACAATGCCTTTCTAAGAACTGATATATGGATCAATTACGTTATGACGAGACTCTAAACCGGAGTCGCGAACCACATTGCAATTGCTTGTCACTGCTTAGAGGAGGCGGGCAAGTCAGCAAAGGAAATAAAGGTGCTGCCTGAGATCTGGCGGCAGGTTGAGCAGTGGCAGTTTGGTACCCAAAGTGGGAGGGTGAGGCTTGTGTAGGAGATGACGTTGCAGGAACAGAGTGCAGGTTTCATCGCTGTGTCGCTGACTTGATCAGCAGCTATGATATAATATGAACAATACAATCTGGTGTTGGAATGGTCATGAAGAATAGTTGTATATACACAGTGGTGTTAGTACAATTCAACTCCTTTATAAGTAGTCACGTGCAATGCCCTCCTCGTCTAGCAGTTAACCAGAGGCGTATGTCCGGAATTTATAAGGGGGATCGTCTGAATATTCCCCTTGTATTCTTCGTCAACAATGCTATTCAGCCCTGGTGAAGAACCTGGCGGACGACAAGTCTTTATCTACTAAGCAGACTTTTGCTATGACATCAACAAATCTTACCCATACGTCATTTTCTTAAACCATCACGACAGAAATTACTGACAGCAACCCAAATCTCTGCATATTCAATATCAAGCAATTTCAAGCAAGAAGCCAGAATGCCAGAGAATCAAGTTGAAGACAAACAAGGAAACCCCATCGAGGTCGGTGACCAAGTCTTCACGAAGATTAGGGGTGGAAAGCGCGAAGGCGAAGTAAAACTTCCATGTCCCATACTTTGAAGATTGCTCAACGTAGTAGGTTGATGAGATCGTAACAACGGAAGAACAAGCCAAAGAGGCTAACGTGAAGAATCCTCCCAAAGTATAGTACACAATTTAAGCTGTCCATTCAGAATCTGGTTAATGAAGATAGGTTCTTTTTGAGGATCAGCATGGTCATCATGTTGCACATAACCCCGGCACATTAGAGGACTGCGCAAGATAGAAGTTGGGCCAGGTTCGAAAGGGGGGGGGGGGGGGGGGTTATGAGGGGNCGGGTCTCAAGTGCTTCAAGATGGTAGAGCCAACAGATGGCACACATGGACTAAATATGAGCGTGAAAAATATTAGGAACTCTAAATTCTTGTTGTATGTCTCGGATGTGTTTTAACTCAAATAATTTATATTTTATTTTAGTTAATTTAAATATGTATTATACGATAATTTAACTAAAAAAAAACGTATTTTTTTTTTGTCTCAAGATTTGATCATGAAAGAAAAATTCTTTAAATTACCGGAAACATAATTTTTTATTATTACTAATTAATAATATAATATTAAAACTATAAAGGAACTTTAGTAAATCTACAGACTAGAAAGGTAGTATAATAGGCAACCTTTTTTTTAACCAATAAAAAACCAGCATTCACCTTTAGAGAAGAAAATCCCAAAAAAGAAAAAGAAAATATCCGATCAGGATCACAGCAGGTGAGGTGGTGGGTTGGGTTGGATCCGGGCATATGGCCCAGCCAGCGTTTACTCTTGCTAAATAAGGGATATGAAAGCTAGTGTGGTCCCCTATCAATTCCTTAAAGGAATGTTGCAATACTAATGACTCTACAGGAAACCAACCCTTATATTTCCAACGTAAAGTCAATTAAAAATGCTTTGTAAAGAAGAGAGGTCAGGTCTTTGTCGCATACAAGAGGGTATCTTTGAAGTGCCCACATTCTGGCTAACACTGGCTACAGATCTTAAGGATCTTCTGTTGCTTTTGAAGATAAAATTGCTTATTTCAAAGTTCTCAAACTTAGGGATGCTTTGAAAGTGGAGAAGCTTAAGGTCTGTATTATTGTAACTATTTTCATGCAACGACATGGCCAGATGGCCCGGATAATGTAAAAGGATGAGTCGGCTGGGAGAGACATTGTACTTAGAGAGCCTCTAATTAGGCCCCCTAATCCAACCAACTCACGAACGAAGAGTGGCCATGGCTAGGCCTAACTGCTGGCCTGCGGGACTTACAGGCGCCAAGCCTCTATATTCCAACACATCGCCATATAATTGGCTAGTTTAAAAGTATTATCTGTTATTGTTGGTAACCCTCAGGGGTGATTGCAATCAATGCGTTGAGACGTAATGGTGTTCATATATCTTATTAAGTCTAAAGCTGGAAGAGATTGGGAGGGGAGGACCCCTTATATACCCAAAGAGGTGCCTCCTGGTGAATCCTATTGATTCACCAGCTATCCCTTGTCAATCTCTCATATTCACCCATAGAGCCCAAAGGGGCAATATGTGAGACTATTCCCACATATGCCCCGACGTTGACTCATTGTACTCCCATGGGTAGAGTTGCCCTTTATGACCCGAGATATATTCCCACAGTTATAAATACAATCCATAAATGGTAAGTTAACCTTCTTTATTTCGATTTTCTCAAGGACATTTACATCACCATAATCAACGTCAAATCAAATCATATTAATCAGGCAGCAAACATATATTTTTCTTCCACTAGTTTCAATTTCTTGACTGGAGAACAGAAATTTCAAAGATTTATTACTACATTTGATTCTTGAATTAATATAAACCTTGGTTATTATGTGCATACGAAAATTCTATGTACATAGCTGCGGCCTCGGAAAATGTTAGAAGCCCTCCAGGATGCCAAATTTCTAATCAACTCTTTCTTACTCCGAAACGCGCCCCCAAAAAATAAATGCTAACTTAATCTTTGTCTAGGGCAAGAAATTAAGCATTCAGAAGATTGCACTGGCAAATGCGGGGGAGATGTTCAGTTCAAGGTGGAGAATTGCGCATTTCCATGTGGATTTTTTAAATGCCTAGTAACAAGACTAAAAGCTGAAGAGCTCGCCTTCCGCCCCCTAACAGTATCCCCATCTTCTGATCCTGTTTCCGTGACCCTGTTCCCGTAACCCCGTCCCGCCCCTAGTTGTGTACTACCGCACCTATGCACCAAGCCGCCGTACTACCCAACCTGAGCACAATAACCATGGTCAGCTATAGCCTTGGCTATTTTCTTCAGCCTAAGGTTAAAAGATGAACGGTGCATCTTACAGGATATACCGAGGGAGCGGAGGCGAGTCGTAGGTAAGGCGGCGCCATACCGGCGGTCCCAACATATAGTTCAATTGTGAAAATGCAATTGTAATAGAAAAATCTGACGATAAAGTGAATCTGACGCCAGACAGATGCAGATTGCCCCGTAGACCCGCTCCGGCTCTTTCAACGAGTAAAGGTATAAATCTCCTCTTCCCTTCCCAGTTTCTTCCTCTCATCTTTTTATTTTTCTCCGTCCCCATCCCCACACTCCGTCCCTTCCTTGCCCCACCACTTCACTTTACAATTTTGTTTCTGAGTAAAGTTATGCCTTTTCATCGCCCTGCCATTGCACTGCAACGCCGCTACTGCTTGCGCTGTGCCAAGAGGTGGGCCAAAGAGCCAACGCAGCGCTGCAAGCTTTCTTCTGCAGGCTCAACAGTGTGTGAGCGTTGCAAGCGTCAAGGAGTTCCGTGCAGGAAGGTAAGTTACAAACCCCCCCCCTCTTAACACCGGTAAGGTACTGACTGTCATAGGTCCCAAAGAAATACAATGGTCGTCTCAATAACCTGATGGCCCTCGCCGACACCACTGCCGCTGCTCTCACTGCCGACTCTGCGCACAACACCCGTCCCTTGTAGCGCCTTCAAAAATCGTTCACCAAAAATGTCAAACGATTTATTCGCACCAAGGCCCGATTCAGTCATAGAAAGGCCTCGACTAACCTCTATGCTTTTGGCTTAGCCATGCTCTTCCTCCTGGATCGCCTTGCCACTTCGTTGGATTCTTTGGCAGACGCCCTCCGCTTTAAGGTAAATGACAGGCTCCAGTGACTAGGCCACGCTAAGCATCGTAGGCAAATCTTCCTCCTTTGAAAGCTGTTTCTAAGAGATCGAAGGGAGGTAAACTATGTTAGTATATCCCTAATCTTTTATTTAGTATGATCCACTGACTTCTCCATTGCCATTAAGGATATGGACGGATGCACCTTTTCTCACATCCTCCCTATCTTCACCAACGGTTACTTGGGACATGAACGCCAACAGTGGTATTAGCATGTACCAATCGAGGGATGACGTTAAGGGTGCTTCTCAAAGTTGCTTTAATTCAGACTTGCCTTTCACATTCAGAATTGAACTCGTCGAACTAGTAGGGAGTTGACCAATGAGTAGCAAGTGTCTCTAATTGTCATGCGCACCTTAAGCAGGAATTTGGCGATTGCTTAGAATTTGATTTTGTTACGACGAGATGTATTTTACTTGAAACTGTGGGAGATCAGCAAGCAAGCCTTTATAGATCACTTGAAAATAAAATGATTTTCCCTTCTTGCGCATCAACATAATCCCCGCTAATTTCCACAGTCTTATGAGTCACACCGGCAGTTTCTGCTCACTCAATCAATAGTAGAATAGAATTGTGAAGACCACCTTCCTATATTTACGCGTCAACAAAAGGTGTAACGCTCAGCGGTGATTGCTCTACCCATCGTAATTCATCCTAATGTTAAGAAAGACAAGTTTGTGTTGGTATCACCAAGGTGGTGACTTATTTGCAAACAGTCAAAAAGGGGGTATCAAATCAGTTATATTGTAAAGTCTAAAGGTCTAAGAGAAGTGGGAGGGGAGGTTCCCTTATATATCCAAGGGGTGCCTCCCAGTAAATCCTAATGATTCACAGCTAGCCCCTTATGGTTCGTAACATATCGGCTAGGGTGCTCAAAAGGGCATAAGTGAAGCTATTCCCACTTATGCTCAAGGTTGTCCCATATTGACCCATAGCCGAGGTGGTCCCTTATAACCCATATTATTATGCCCACCGTTTAAAAAAGATTGCATTACATATAAACTTAAATAAAATGCTTTATGGCGTAGCTACGTTTTGATTCAATTGGCATAAATTAAATAACCTGAAATCTTTCTTTACTGAGGATACAATATTGGATAGTGGACCGCACTGAAACCCATATGCAATCTCTCTTAGACCCTTGTTAGGACGGCCAGGAATTGGATAAATTCGTAATGGAAACTTTTAATCGCAAAGGGATCGGGGCTTGAATGTATTCAAAATCTAATTGTCCCCTTGGATTTAAGTTGAGACTCAGAATTGAGGACCAAAGCATTAAGGGACCTTCTGACGCGTTTAGAATGCCAATCCATATATCGTTGGTGATGATATATGTTTGTATCCGTACTCTTAAGTCATTTCAATATCGCTTGCCACCCTACAAATTTCTACTTCTCCACGGATATACAGGCGTCGACAGTGTTCACTTATCTCCTCGAAACTTCTAGTTACTCAAACAATCCTAGACTCGTGCTTCCTCTGTCTGTCATCCCTATGTCATGGAATATTTACACCACGAAAGTAAGACAGCCCTGTCTTAACTTGTATCGAAATCCACATTTTGACATCAGTACCATACTCACTCACAAAGGCAGCAATAGCCACCAGGAGAATAGTAACCAGTGAGCTCCACTGCCCAACATGCGCAAAACTTTCACTTTCAATATCTCCTGCAATAACCCATTCGATATAAGCTATGAAAAGAAGAAGACAAAGCGGGCTTAGAAATAATGAAAGATAGTAAATTGCGGCAAAATAAAATGCAGCTATAGTCCATAGCATATTTCTTGCAGCAGTCAAGGATCCTTGGGGCTTCCGAGCCCATTCGGCAGTAGTTGGAAGCTTTTTTCGGAGGGGCAGCTTGGTGGTTTTTGGATCCCTTCGAAGAGCAAATCTTTCAATCAGGAACACGGTAGTAGTACAGATAGCTGAAGTTATTGCAATGAAGTACATCGAGAAGGTGAAATCCAAACCCGTAGTCCCACTGTTGGCAGAGTCTACCTGCTGCTCTAATGCATTAATATCATTATTGGACCTAAGTGGCCAAGATGACAGAAAGCATGGAGAAATGCAGGTTGTTAGAGAGGTACTAGAGGGTGTCATGAAGAAGTTCCACTACACAAATAGGGAGTCAGCAATTACTTCTTTGGGATGTCTTGGGAGGAAATAATTTACTCCCAGGGGTCACTGACTATCGTGGCATTCCAGTCCGAATCAATGACAAGTGGTGCTGATAATTGTCCACCTGAAGAAGGAAGATTGTCGATGACATTTGGACAGAACTGATATTGCGTAACAAGCCAAAGATCTATATATGCTTCATTAAGAAAAGCGCATATAAGTCCAGCAAGAAGTAAACACCACCATAAGAAGAATAGTCCCTTAGTATCGGCTTTTCGAAAAGTTTGGGACCATATTTGCAATGGAGCAACGAGGAAGAATGCTGTGCCAACAATTGCGAGAACTGCATCGCAATCCAAATCAAGTACCATGGGCCAGACAGGTACCGGCTGGGTCTCATCTCCCCAGAACACATCAACCCATTGGTATCCTAGCGCGGTCATATCTTTTCGTATCGATGCTAGCACAATAGCATGAATTGCTGCTGCGCCACTATAAGCCATGATTGAACCAAGAGAAGCTTTTGCAACCCATGTGTAATTGCGTAGTCCCAAAGCAAGAAAGCAAAGAACATAGTATATGACTCGCGGTGTGTACTGATATTGGCCACTTATAGGATACATGCATCTTATCTCTTGAGCAGCAAAGTAGGGATTATTGGTGACAAGCCAGAATGAAGTGGTTTCCGGGATGTTGGGGAAAATCAGTGTTGCGTCGGGATACTTAATGGGAGATTTATTTGCTCCGACGTTTGGGCCCAGCAAAGAAAGATCTTGGTTGGCAAGAGGCGTCAACATCGCGGGGTGATATGATTCTCTTGGACAAAAATATTTAGCTATTGCTTCGGTTGTTTAGAGATGTTGTACCTCTTCGTCTACTTGATGGCAGTGGGATGAAATGCCCCTGGACAGACGTGGGAGCATTATCTTCAGGCAATTTGGATTTTTCGAAAATTGGCAATCTGATATATATAATAACTATATACATACTTCGAATGAAAAGCTTCACAATGCAGCATTAAGTTTGTCATATCAAATGGGCCACGTGTACATACATGAAGTGATCTGAAAGGATGTCGACGTGAAGCAGATGTACATGCATTGCATACGGGTTGTCCGTGCTATTTGCTATATCAGAACTATTACGATCCAACCAGTATAATATGGCCATCCGACCTGCGTCGGGGGTTTTCTTACAGCCTACCATTCAATTCATCGCGAAATTTTGCCATGTTTAGTATATTAAATATGGTGGTTTTATAGTGATTGATTGCGAACATGATGCTGGAACCTATTTAACCTATTATATCAACTATTATATAGGATAGAAAAATTTAAATCTTGAAGAAAGAGAGGATGTATATTATTAATTGTACATAAATTTGCTAACACATACTTTTTGCTTCAGCATATAGCTTTTTATATGAACAGCGCATAAATATCTTTTGTATAGGGAACAGGCAGAAAATAAATTGCTATATATATGCCAAAGCAAGAATTAAAATTCATAATATATGATAAGAAAATTTATCCTTATATGGCTAAAATAAATGATACCTAAATTAAAAGTCTGACAATCCGGCGAACAAGGTACCTACCTAGTGGTACTACTTAAGGTATCGATACCCTGGCTTTCAGCTGGTGTTTATGTTTCCTCTTTATGCACGATAATCCGACCCCTGCTCAGAGAATGGATTCTATGGGACTAGCCGATTTGCAGGATCGATGGTTCAACAAAGCTCCCAAAGCACTATGACGGCGACATCACCTGCACAGTATGGCCTGTAGCTACTAGCTCATCATCAGCCTACTACACATATCAATCGTCCTCAACCGCTCTACCAGGAGATTCCGGATTTGGTTCCTGGAGTGAGTGGTCTTAGAGTAAAGAATATGGGTGCAACTATCGTGCTCGTGAAAACGCCGCAGAACGAAATGGTTTATATGAGTATGGTCCAACTACAGCGGTGTCAGCAGACAACTATCCAACCGCTCCAGCAGTGTCATCGTCTGTAGCTACTACCTCAGCGGCGGCATTGTCTGGATCGTCTCAGACCCAGCAGCCATATTATGTCGGTAACGCGATTTGTCATTACTGTGATGGTCAAAAGGCTGGTCAAGAAGAACGAGGCAATATTGTTATGGAGGAAGAGTCCTACAGCCTATTGAAGATTTTTTTCTCATGAATAGAATTGCTGATATTCTTACTTATCTTACGAATATACACGGCTCTATTCATCGCGCACTTGGTGGGGGGATGTCATGTGGTACCGTTTGATCTGAACATAGCAAAGAACCTGTTGGACTTTTTGTGGGATAGGATGAGAATGGGAAAATGAGTTGATTCTGACCCTCTAGAAGGGTCCTATAGTAGCTATTTATTAATAAAATAATGTATCAGATCCATCGAATCTGTGCGTAAAACCCATATAAAATAAATGTCTGAGCTCTCACAGAGCCAAAATATGCTCAATACCCTCCAGCGTTTGACAGAACCTTTTCTTTGTATTATTAAGGATATGGAGAATTGGTTCAAGAGGAGATTAAAAAAACAAGATCCTAAACTAATATTCAGATAATCTGGTCTGATTTTGTGTCATCTTGACAAGGTCCTAGGAACTTCCTTTTATTACCAGATAGTTCTATTTATTTTCTTAATTGGGCTTCTACTAGATTCTATCCAAGAGTTTTCGAAGTATGTGTACTACGAAATACTTATATATTAATAAATTCTTTCTGTGAATATGTCCCAAAGTTATGAGATTTGATAAAGAAAAAGGAAAGTTAAATAAATTCAATAATGCTAGCTTATTATAATAGTGTACAATATCACTCGTAAATACTAGTCTTTTGCTCTAGTTGACTTTCTCTCACTAGCTCTATAGCAGACCTATTCAGAACTCACACTAGACAAACCCTATCTCAGCCCTAGAGCATAACGACAATCCTGGATGATAGTGCTAGGGGACGGTTCTGATTTTGTAGAGGTATATTAAGTCACAACTTACATAAAGGAGTGAACGATTAAGTTGATTTCTAGGAAGTTTTAAGAATGATGGGCTATATCTGCAAGCCGTCAATTGGCATATTTGGATGATTGATTGTATACAGTTTGATCAAAAGCTAGATATATGCATCACACTAGCCAATTGATAGATCTGTAAGATCAAGCTTCCCTTAAATTCACGCTTAACTTAGATCTTTATCCCCTTCTCTCAGTATCGCATATCAAGATAGCTGGGATATTTACTTCCTATGATTCTCGCAGTATACCATATTACAAGCAAGTCCCGACGTTCAACCCTGTAGGTTTTAGTAAATATTTCTCTCAAGAGCGTAATTAACTTGCATCTTATTCTCAAGTGAATAAGGGGGAAAATCATAAAAAGTAGCATTATAAACTTCTACACCATACAATAAACTATTATCAAAGCGGCACCGTATACATTCAAAATAAGAAGAATATAAAAAAATAATTGTACAAAGCTAAATAAAACTCCTACCCCCCCTTCTACCGACTTATACCGCCCTAATCTCTTATCCCTCTACCTCCCCGGATATAAGCCGCAATCCTATGTCTATAACAGCAGCGACGAGAATAGAACATCGTTGCAAAATAGAATTATCCGAAAGGGCAAAAGGAGAAATGATTACTGAACAAATGTTGAGACTTTGAGATTTATGTTGAGAATCTCAGAGAAGAGGCATAGATGTGGGGCTGAGCATTGGCACCAACAACAACCTACCGAGCAATTGCTACAATGTTGAGAATGCTGGGTATGGGCAGAGGACGACGGTGTGGTTCAAGAGTTGAGGAGAGGGTGAAGAAAGATCAAACATACCTGCCTACCTACGAGTTAGAGAATACGAGGACACGTAATTATATTTCTTTCACGTTGGACTTTTTCAAGAAATCTTTCAATGCTATGTTGTCTCTAGTGAGTTATGTCATAGAATGGTGACACAAAAGCCCCCCTTCACGGCTACCGCGCGTCCCCAACAATAGATATCTAGCATCTATTGGCACGGAAAGCTGCCCACTCTTGTGACAGATATGCAGGTAAGCATTGAGAATTGCAGGTGTGTATATCTGTTCGACGCAGGGTAGTGAGAGGGAGATGGACGAAGAAAAGCCACTGTTCCCAACAGTTCAGCTCTCTCTTATTCTTGCACGCCATTGATAAATAACCTCCTCTCTCCCCCTATAGTCTCAGTAGCCACCCCTCACAACACTCTCCAAATCAACATGTCAGATACCTCCTCTCCATCCCCACCCCTAGCACCCGCCTACAACTACACCGGTACTTGTGTCTGCAGCAGCATAAGTTACCGCCTTACGCTCACCACCCCGCTCACCAGCGCCACAGCATGCAACTGCAGCATCTGTTTTAGAAAAGGCTATTACTGGGTGTTCCCGCTAGCAGCAGGGGGGTTTAGGATCGAGGCTGGAGTGGATAAGCTGGTGGGGTATGAGTTTGCGGGGAGGACTATGACGCATAAGGTGAATTTGTGCTTAGCTATCTAAAGAAGAGGAGTGGAGATACTTGGAGATAGGGGAGGGAGGAGGTGATTGGGAAGGAAAGGGGCTGATGATAAAGCATAGTTCTGTTCTATCTGCGGCACGGCGATTCAGGGCCTAAGACACAATGCTCCGCCCGGGCGGGATGTGGGTGTAAACGTAAGATCTCTGGTTCCCGAGAGAGAAGTGTCTTATAGGTTTTTTTGGTTTGTTAATTTTATTCTAGGCCCACACATTGGACGGAATAGATATCCAGTCGCTGATTAGAAATGCCTACGACGGCAGCTCTCGCCCACCGGCATACATCACGCCCCCATTTTCTGGGCCTCAACTGCCAGCCACTAGAACTAAGGCCGAGACACTTTATACCGGGTCCTGCCACTGTGGCGCCGTGACGCTGGCGCTTGTGAATAAGACGTTTCGTGGTAATGGAGAAGGAGGGGAAGGAGAAGCAAAGGTAAAAGAATGTATTTGTGGTGCATGTATTAAACACGGATTGGTGCTCAGTATCGCGGCAGAAGAAGAAGAGAAGTTTTGTGTTTCGGATGTAGAGGGGAAATTGAAAAGTTACAGCATGGAGAATGGAATGAGGTATGGGTTTTGTGGCGAGTGTGGGGTGCAGATTTTTACTGGGAAAGAGAGAGATGGGGAGGGGAAATGGAAGAGGGTTAATGTTAAGTGTTTGGACGGGGTAGAGTGGGAGGGATTGCGGGTGGAGAAGGAGGTTGTTTGTGTGTAGTATAGAAGTTTATGAGTGCTTGAGCTAAGAAGAGAATAGGGGTTCCAATAACTCGTACCGAGATTCATTTCCTCCCGGGTCCTTAAGCATTGGACCATAGCATCTCTAAAAAGGCATTAATATGAACCTAATTTAACCAGGCCAATCCAAATAAGCGATGCCAGTACCCTAAATGCCAAAAATAAAGGGATACCAACACCAAGTAGTCCTCTCCCTATTCCGCCTACTAGCCCTCACCCCATCACGAACTCACCACTCTCCATTTAACCGGAAATCCATACCTCCCAAAAAAGGACTGAATCTCATTCCCCTATCTACCCGCCTAGCACTCATCAATTCTTAAGTACTTGCCCAACCTCGCCTTTCGCCTGTCTCCCGGTTTCTAGATCCACATTTAGGGAAGCACATCTTGCACAATTCGCCGTTAATTTAATTTGATTCTTGTCCTCAATGGTTAGTTCTTCCCAGATATCTTCATCCCATCTTTCTTCGCCGTCGATCACAATGTCAGGCCGGAATTTCTGGAGGATCATCTTCTCAGTCCCGAGACGGGGATGGATGCCATTGAGTGAGGATACGGTGACGATGAGGAGAGCACAGTCCGAGAAGCCGGTTGTGCTCTGGAGGAGCTCGGGGAAGGTGCTGGTGAGTAGGATGTGGATTATACCGAAGATGAATCCTAATGCTATGATAATGTTGGTGAATGGTTTAGAGTGGTATCTATCTCCGAGGTGAAAGTCTGCCAGAATATAAATATTCCCATAGTTACCGCTGTAGATAGAAGTATAAGACTTCAGTTTTTCGTAGAGAGATTTACACCTAGAGATTTTCTCGCTAGGGTTAAGACTCCCTCATCTAATCCGTCATTGGGATTTATATTCCCGAGTGGTATTCGTTCTCCATTCCCTAGATATACTGGAACACATTAATATCCAAAGCACTCGTTGAACCAATGATTATACGCCGTATTAGCGGCACTGCTATGCATAGGCACCAGCACTTATAATAAATCTCAATTGCTGGTGTATCTAGCCTAACCTGTCGTATCACATATACCAGCAGCATGGTCGTTTCAGACCTGCCCTTTTTATCTCTACTCTTGATCTTAACTATTCGACTATCGAGTTGGGCAATACAGAACTCCAACTAAAGATCAAGTTCTTCGGTGTTGAGGGAATCCAATGGTTTGGTGACTGCCTTGTTGAAATGGAGCCCGACCAGCCCTTTTATCCACGATACTCTTTTTGTCCTTACACAACAACTTCTATTGGTTAACCTACGACCAATAATGTAAACCTGTCAAGGCCTTGACTTTACCCGGACAGAATGGGTCGGGGCATTTCTCTTGTCAGGCGTCTATCCTTAAACCATTGCCATTGATACTTTGGACTTGGACTTGTACTGCAGCTTTCCAAGCATTCTTATTGATTCGGCATTGGTTCTAGCTATTCAATACCGTAAATCGATCATTCGATACCAGAGATTGGCAAGGTTTGTTTTCAAATCGATTAATAAGAAATTTATGTAATATCTATCGCTGTCAATAAAAGGCTTTAAATATATAGTACTGGAATTGAGAGCAAGATAGCCATTGACGGCGGCCAATGGCATCTTCGAATAGGAAATGATCTCCAAATATCAGGAGTGGTTTCACAATGGTTGATACAGAACAGCCAAATATGGCGAAAGTAGGTTACTAAGGAAAGTTAGTTTGGTTTGAAAGGAGAGGAATAAAACTTACGCAAGTTCCTAGATCAAACCAAGAAGGCCCGGTGAAACCATCCAAAGGCCATGGATAGCCCGCTGAAGATCTAGAATGGGTGTTTCCAATCCAGTAAACTGCTGACATGTGGAGAGAGACCTCATCGAAGCTTCCGTGGAAACCATTAATAACTGTTTGGGACCTAGCCTCGTGCATCTGGCGCTGGATCGTTGCAATAGTACTGTGACCGTCGTTCTGAACTTCCCTCCCGACTAAGTCTGAAGAACAAAGATTGTAAATTCATCATCTGTTCGAGCTGTGTTCGAGCACTTCTAGAAGCTACACGACCCAGCAGAGATTGCTGTTGGATTGCTTCCAGAGTCTAAGATTGATAGTTAACAGTGTTAACAATTTGCTCTCGAGCTGAATTTTGGGAGCTGATTCAACGCAAGGTTTGGATCTAAAGGAGAAGCTTGGAAGACTATTCCAAAAGCTCCAAAGTCCCCGAGAGCGTTTGAAGAACTGCACTTGTGGATGGTAGTTGGACGAGGCTCTGCCGGAATCTTTCAGTGCTACGACACCTTTGTGCAAAACCTAGGATAGCGACAATGTCGCCAGCAGACCAACCGAAGGACATGGCAAGTGGCCGTCAAGTGGCCGTCAAGTGGTTATTTCAAGGATCTAAAAGAAGGACATCGGAACAATGCCTGGGATAAAAACGACAGAACGCGGTGAAGAGATGCCGGGGGGAGGGGAGGTGGTCGTGATTGAAGGCAGGCGGGTGCCTCCGTAGAACATGGGAAAAGCCTTACAGCTGGTTTGGAAAACAGATTGGAAGGAAAATGTTGCGGCGTAGCTCACCTGGCTAAAAGGATGGTCGCACTGCCAGTCGTCTTCTTCGGAGGCAGAAATCAACGACCGTCACACTTTCGATTAGTAAGTCGTAACATCTACATCAGCACCTGCAATGCCGTCATTCAAGACTGTATTTCAACACACCAGATAAGCCGCGCAGATTAAGACATCGATTGAATGTACCCAACTATCATATACAGAATGTACAACCCCGTGTTGAGTCTCCACTCAACTGCAAGCACCAAGCAGCAGTGCAACCATGCCACCCACCAACCACATATCAACCCTTCTCCTACCCGCCGCGTTCTTCTTCTTCGTAGTCGCGGCAGCAGCCGTCGAGGAAGCAGCTTCCGTCGTTGTGATCGTGGTCGTCTCCGCCCCGATCGTGGTAGCTGGAACCGTTGTCCCTGGGAGCGTCGTTGCTGGGATCGTAGCCACTGAATTGGCAGTGGATACCACGCTCTGCGGGATCGTGGTTGCTGGTCGCGTGCTTCCTTGGATCGTCGTCGCAGGAAGAGTCGTCACGAGAGTGAGGGTTACTTCTCCGCCCAACGCACTCGCCGGAATGGCAGATCCTACTCCCGAACCCGTGAATTGTGCCGGGATGGGCAGAGTGGCCGTGTCCGGTTTCGCAGACGCATCATCTTGGTAGATATTTCCTGTCGTTCCGTCTGCGAGTGTATAGTTCCCTGATTCCAAGTTCGCTTTATCGCCGCGGCTCGACGTATATGCGCCACCCACGATGGTCCCGTAACTCCCATCAGGGAGGAAGAAATTGGTTGTGAATTTATCGTAGCAGAAGGGGATCGAGAGGCTGGACATGGCCAGGCACGCCAGTGAGGAGACGCAGCATAATGACGCTGTGTCGCGGGAGCTGAGCGATCGTTTGCTAGATGGGAGAGAGGACTGGACGATATCGTGGAAGAGATCTGGGAAAGAGGCATCGCCGATCTGTGGGGTGGTAGTTGAGGTCGCGCCAGCGGGTGCGCAGACGGTATATCCAGTCTGGCAATTATTGTCTCGATCTTCGAGAACTGGTGATGCGTATACTGACTGCGCAAGAATCGCAACGGGAAGAATGAGTGTACGCATATCGGGAATCTGGCAGATTCTCTCGGTCGTGGGTGTCTTTAAAGGTGGAAAGGATTGTGTCAAGATACCGTCCGGATCCCTCTGGAGAGATCAGACGTGGGTGAAGGAGGAAAAATTATATCTTCAAGTATCTTCAAAAGGCTAACGAACGTGGGTATAGGATCGACGATAGAAGAGAAAATTCCTTCACCACCACATTTCCAGATGCTCGAGGAATAGCAGGGGTTGCACTGAGGAAATTGAAGTTCGAAAGGTGGGATCTGGGACTGAGGGTAGGCATCCCGTGTGCACGAGATAACATGCGAGGGACTTTACGGAGTAGGACTGGTGGGATTTCAGATGTTTTGGTTGGACCTCGACCTGTCACAGGTCCCGCCCGCCGGGCCGTGCAGATACGACAACTGGCTAGCTAAAGCTTACACTTACACAGGATACAGTCCCATGAAAACTCAAAACCACCAAGTTGCGCGACATTCCCGTGGCGGTTTTCGTCGCAGCGTTGCTATTCTGCTCCTAGAACGACCTGGTCTGGATACGCGACCTTGGTGACAGAAAAGAGCAGAAAAGAGTCCCAGATGGGAAGCTGGAGTGAAGCGAGATAAGATTGAGCCCCTGAGATGTTTTGAGATGTTTATTTGGTTCCCATGTGCCGCCTTACATAACCATGCCCGACGTATCTAGGTCTGGGGCGTATTGCATTATGACATACGAATCACAAGCCGACATCTTGCGAAGACTAGATGTATACGGGCACGAGCAGCTGTATCTCCCCAGTGCCCATGCAGGAAAAGCTTGAGAGCTCTGCCAATAGAGTATGACCGTGAAGTGGTTATTAAAAGTTGATAAATCAAGCGTTGGGAACTCCACGTTTATGGCTGACAATTGTATATAATTGCGGCCCCTAGTTTAGCTCCAATTGCATTTCATCCTAAACGTTGTCGTGTGGAGGCGGTGCAACTGCGGTTGTATCAGACAAAACCTTGAACAAGATATTATAGAGTCACGTGAAACTACCACGTATTGTTGGTTAGGCCCCAGCCCAGCTTCGCCCCTCAGCCTCGTATTGACCTCGTCTCCCTCCTTTCTTCTCCAACCTCAATCCACACCGGATCGTTTCGATCAAGAAATCTCTTTATCTTGTCAATACTCGTTCATTTCGCAACGAGATCCATCATGCACGCCGCTCTAGGGCCGCTCGTCCGTCGCGGCTTCGAGGCACACACCCAGGCCCAGGAAATCGACATCAAGCTGCCAACATGGGGAATCGTATTGCTGGCTCTGACGGCCTTCGTGTTCTTCATGCTGAGTTCTGCCGTATGCAGTGCCTCCTCATCGTACAAGAAACCTACGCTCACAGACCACAGATTGAATATACCTTCGGCCACCTCATCCCCACTCTCGTCATGGTCGAATCTCCCCAGGCTGCACTCTTCAGCGCCCTCCCAAACGACGATCCTGACGCCCCTCTTACGGAGACGAAGATCGAGCCCGAACTCCTCCTCATCAAGAGCAAGCCCATCACCAGCGGCTTCCGCAGCACCATCTTGCACCTTCGTGCAAAGGCCGGGTTCTGGTCTCGTTTCCGCGGCGCAGCCGCTTCTGGCGCTTACACTTTCTGCTTGTCATGGACTGCACAATTCATCTCCGCTTTCCGCTTCATCCCCATGGGCACCGCACCTGTTTTGGCAGCTGTGTTATGTGCTCAGCTCTCCATGACGTGGACCCACATCGTGATTTCGGAGCCTCGCACTGTGGCATGGTACAAACGTATCCCATCTCTGAAACTGTGGAAGAAGATTGCGGGTCCTACTGCTATGTTCGCCATTGCTAAGCAATTGGCTATTTTACTCCCCACTTATCTCTTGACCACTTATAGCCTCCCTCGTGATGGCAACGATCTCCAGAAGATGTCCACTGCTGAGCTCCAGCTCATCGTCTTGAAGGGTCTTTCCGTCATCGCTCTCGCTATCACCCTTTCATTCCTTATCGTCCTCCCTGCTAACGTAGCTCTAACCCGAGTCCAAGCCTCCCTGCTTGCCGACACGGAAGAGAGCATCGTTCCCTTCGACCGCACATTCGGTGGAAAAGTGATCCCTGAGATCGCGGGTGGAAGCGGACACATTGGATTTGTGGATGCGTGGAAGACATTCGAGTGGTGCTCGTTCGCCAATTTGATCAATGCTTACGGCAAGGTCATATTGATGGAATTTTTTGTCATGGTGCTATTTGTGCTTTGCATCTTGGGAGAAGTTATCTTTGTGTTGGGTGATGAAATCAATAAGATCCCCGGTCTTGGAAAGAATGGAGCTAAAGTCACCATTAACTAGATGGTTTATAGTGACGATGATGCTTCGTGAAGCAGATCACCATGTATCGAGAGAGACTACAGAACACATTTCTTTTGTGATTAAGGGGGGGTTCAGGGACGGTGGTTGGATAGGACAGAGGGGGTGTTTAGAGATGTAACTAAATTGAAAATCGCACTTTTTGTTCCATGATCTCTACCTATCTTTTGCTTCTGTACTGTGATCGGCCTTTGTAAATTGAGATCTTATTTCCTACCCAGCATTAAAACCTGAAACCCTAGTAACTGGGCAGGTATGCCTTTCAGGTAAATATTTCCCTTCATATTTGTATGCCACGGCAGTAAGGGAGCTTTATTCCCCCACCATCTCCTTTATCTCTTCTTCCCGGCTGAGACTAATAAGTTTATCGAATCCATTATCTGATTATTTTCTTTTTTTATAGAAAAAGAAATAAAGAAAGAAGGAAGACGTATAGTTATATCAATGTGTGTATGTCGAGTGATTATGGAAACGCAGATGCAATTCTAGATTTGAAAGTATAGCCAGTTGTGCTTCAGGACCCGAATGAACTTAATACAGTAGAGTAGTGAGTATATGATTTGTTTAGAATAGAAGTTAGGTGGTTAAGTCACTAGGTGGTGGGGATATGCTGAGAGAGATATGGATGAGATATAACCATACTTTATTCAGAGTGAGAATTCAGGAATTAGGGATTAATGGTGGGTTGAAGAGAGAAAAGAGAGTAAAAAATAGAAAAAATATTAAATGGTTATAATTATTTTTGCAGTTTTCTTTTGACGATATATGAAAGAAAGAAAAAAAGAGAATATGTATATCATTTGCGAGATATGATTCTATGGTTGTTCTTTTGAAAATTTATCAAATATAGGTAGATATGGGCCGGGTACTGATCTCAGAGTAGGTGAGTTTGGATCTTTTAGATAGCATACATAGCCTACCTATGGGGCGTTATTTTTGATGCAAGAATAGTAGCTAGTCGAGTATCATGAGGAGACAGATACCAATCTTAACAAAGAACTAACTTATAAGTAAACGGGAAGTGGTGGAAAAGAAAAGTCCTTGGGTTTATTCCGTCCAGCCTCGTCAGCCTCGCGCTAAAAATCTCACAACTTCAACACCATCAATAACGATAATGTTTCCACCCACCCTCTATCAGTTCCAGCCTATACAACGGGACTCTGCAGATTATGACAATCTGAATCCCCTGCTAAGTTCCTTTGAATCTGGAGCAACATGGCTATCATTGAAGAATTCCTCTCCTCAATATTGACCTTTCTCCGAACGAAAAACGCGTCCCAACTTCAAGATTGGCTTCGAGTCGAACCACCACTACCAGATCACTATACTCAACTCAGTCGAGAATTGAAGACCTCCTACTGTGATAGCAACTACCTTGAAAGATATATAGCGAAACAACTCCCGGAAAACGATAATGCTCAGCCTGATGAGGGGGACGTATGGCCAGGCTTTCACGCCTTCATGAAAGAGTATTTAGAATTTTGGAGAGATGTCAATTTTGATGACCTTTTGGAGACTCATTCCCAATTAAGTGCGCTTACCAAGTGCGTCAATTCCTTGGGGTGGCATGCAACAATACATTATAGTAACGGAAACTCACAGTGCCTGCATAACCGCATTATCGAATACGACCCACGGTATTATTGTATTACCAACAGCAATTCAATTGTCAGCAGCTCTGTCGAAGCTTGCTATGACTCTTGACAAAAGACCAGATTTAACCCAACGGCTTCGAAAAGTTACAAATATTGATCAAGGCGAATCGAGGAAGACTTTGGTGGAGGGAACGGCGGAGTCCATACAAAGAGCCTTCACAATGTGTCTGACCGAAAGAAGTTCAAATCGTAATGGCATTCGAGATGGGAAACCAGAAGGCAAGAAAGTGGGCATTTATTCATTCGCAAATCTAGTGTTGAGATTACTCTTCCAGGTACGTCTTTCGAGGGCTTTTACATAGGCAACCTAACTATCTTACAGTGTCGAAAAACAAGATTGGCAACGCAACTGTTTACGAATATAACCCAGCAATCTCCACCGCTTGCGTTGTATCCAGCAAGCCAACGCGTTACATATCTTTACTACCTTGGGCGCTTTTTATTCTCGAACAACCATTTCTATCAAGCACAATTGTCACTTCAGTCGGCCTACGATCAATGTCACGCTCAGTGCATTGGCCAACGCCGATTAATCTTAATATACCTCATCACATCGAATATCATCCTTGGGCGATTTCCTTCCCGGGCTCTAATCTCACATCCTGAATCTAAAGGCATCCTTGAGAAATTCGCCCCGGTAACGAAAGCAATCAAGAGCGGGAATATTGTAGAATTCAAGCGTTTTTTAGGCCCAGGATCAACAAATGAGCATTGGTTCTTCAAGAAGGGCATCCTCTTATCTCTTCTCCATCGTTGCGAGGTTCTAGTTTGGCGATCGTTTGCGAGGAAAGTGTTCTTGCTCACCTATCAATTCCCAGCTGATCCAAACTCGCGGAAGGCCCCGACTTTGGACTTGATGGATCTTGTAGTCGCAACCCAATATTGTCAGAAGGTCCTCGAGGGGTGGCAGAAGCCAATGGACTCGATGACAATTATGCAGTCTGGACGTGTACACCCGAATGCACTGTTCATGAAGGCACCTGGCCTCGTCGAACCTCCATCTGGGCGGAAGAGACTTTGCGCGCACGAAGGCATTATATTCGGGAACAAGGTCCCCAGTTTGATAGATGTCGAGGCAATTATTGCAAGTCTGGTTCAGCAGGGCTTGTTGCACGGATTTATCAGTCATAATCAAGGTAAATTTGCTGTGCTAGGAGCAAAGCTGAGAGGGGGTCCACTGAAAGCCGGATTCCCACATGTATGGGAAGTTCTTAAATCCAGAGCCGAGAAAGAGGGCCGAGCCGATGAGGTTCCTGGGTGGGTTATCCATGAGAGAATGACAGGATTAGGAGGAGTTGTTAATTTGACCGGCATTGCAAGACCTGTTGGGAGTGGGGATTGAATTTTGGATAAAACGGCATACCACTTGAAAGAATAATACGGTGTACCGCCATTGGACACTCAGAGGCTGTCCAGAGTATTCTTGCTTGGCAGGTTCGCATGGGACGATCAACATCACGAAATGCAGAAGTGAATCCAGAACGATATCCTATGACTCGACAATCCACGAGTATTGAGAGCAATGTTTGGTGGATTATTGCAAGGAGATACATAACCAATAAAACCTGTTTCGCAAATAATCCCCTGTCCAATGCAATTCTCCTTCATTGCAAGCGCTGTCTCCTTAAACGTCCTACTCCTTTCCTGCAATGGGGTATCTCACGGCGTTCAACCTGCTAAATGCGTCCGGTCATTTCAATTTTCCCAGCGATGTCTCTACTCCGTGTACCTCTTGTACTTCTCTGGCTCCACCACCTTTAGTTCCCGCTCTAGTACTCATCCCGGCTGCCAGGCGTTCAGGTAATACCTGTTACAACATTGTCTAACTTCGCTGAAGAGGATTTCTGGTAGGATCCTTGGTTGTGGAGGGATAAGATCGGAATTTCCAGAATCAGGAGCTGAATCCACTGAGATCTCTTCATCTCCCTCGTCTAGAATGCTGTTTGCCTCGCTGCCATGTATTTTCCGATGTTCATCGTACGCTTTACTGAAATCTAGTGAGGTTTTCCTCTTCTGATTTTCATTTATATATGTCAGCAATGGCCTATCTCAAAGTCGTATTGGTGGGAAAGTACTCTAGCAATCGATGATCATATTTCGGGTCACGGTGTTCACAACAGCCGCCTTGTGGACGCAGTGCAACATCAGAACGTCACGACAATCTCTTTCTTCAACAACCCCATTTAATGTTCCAAACATGCAGAATATTGTCACTTTCCATTCGTCCATTGTAGTAATGCAATAATTATTAATGTCCAACTCCTCTACGTCGATCTCCAAGATGCTGCCTTCCGCGTGCTGCATTACTTCCTCCACCGCGTCTTTAGCAGATATGACTAGTGTGAGAAATGGACTCTCCTCCGGTACAATGCAGTGATTGTATAATGAGACACTGAAGTCGCATCTGCTTCGTAATGGCGGTAGATCAAATACCTTTGCCTCTAGACCAGTTGCAGGAGAGGGCTATACAAAGTAGAGTCGCTCCACGTTAGGAACAACCAAATCCTTGCTCAAGATTTGCTTGTGTCTTTCGAGCGCTACTGGCCCCGGCCTGAAAGCCAGTTTGCCTTGTGCGTAGTCGACAGTTGGTTATGGTATTGGTGCGATGATGCGATGGCTCGTGGAAGTGTTGAGTTGAAAAAACCTCCATCCCTCGAGACTGTCCCGTATCATATAACCATTCATCTAAACTAGAATCCTCCTCAGTCCAACCTCTGCCGCCAAACAAAAAGAATCTGGAAGTTTATGATTCATCCTCAGAAACTTAAGACTTTCGAATAGCTATTCTTAGACGAGGTAAGATTTCTCGAGTAGTTCCCGACAAATGTTTTTGTAGATGTTTCAGAGATTCCGCAACAATACTACTGACCGAGGATAGCAAAACGTTTAAAATATCTCGACAAGAAAAGCTATTTGTCCTCGACTTTAGGTGGTAGATTCCGATATAAGAGTGTCATCTTATTATGGTTATTACTTCTAATACCATACCTGCAAATGAAAGTTTCACCTCGACAACCGTCCCCTTTCATTAGTCGCCAAACTATATAAGCGTAAATAAGTCCTCAATGTTTCTCGAAAGTTCAAGGATATGTATCAAATGTATACTTGAGCTAAATTGGTCAGAGCTATTTACTTCTCGATAATGATTATATGGAGAAAATGTTTTCTAAATCTCTTTATTTATCAAACAAATATTCCCATTCTTGATTTTGGATAATTTACTAACCTCCACTTGTTTAATAATAAATGATCTTGGAAATAATCCAACATATGGCGAGATTATAGGGTCGTGATGGCGCATCTGGCGTGCCATATTCCACGGTCCGAGAAGTGTTTGAGGCGACAAAGTCAGAATAGACTAGACTGCTCTAAGATGTGGCTTCTGCCTACGCCTTGACGAAGTGAATACAGTACAGAAGATGAGAGCATGCCTTAGATTGTGCCTTCTTCCGGATTCAACTCATGATGTATTCTAGCAGTAGGTGAATATCTGCAATGGTCTAAGACCGAGGTTAGGCTCTGGAATCATTTCCTGAGACACTGACGATCGAAGAGGCGCTGAGAGCTGTCAATATTGAGCGGCTGTAGGGAGAACTCACTCCCTATTACGACTCCTCCTTTTCAACCCAAAGTATCTCCTGGCTACTTTGAACGGTCTTTTTTTGCATGTCGACACTTGTCTTTTTGGTTGGTAAATACTGTCAACCCTTGTACGTAAAACTATTTTGACCTGGACAGAGATAAGATAAAAAAATTACAGGAGTGGTTTAGAGGGCACTGATTTGTTATTTTGCTAAAGTCTTAACATTCTATGTTTTATGTCATGTTTATATAATACCAAGAATGAGAGGGCGAGTTAAGCCATATTTGTATCAAAAAGTCGCTCCAAAGTCGCTCCAATTCCCAGACGTGCAACAAAAATGAGTCGCACCAACTTCTTATAGGCCCCTTCCCATCCAATCAACAACAGCGGAAAGATCCCGCCATTGTCGACAACATTCTGGCCATCCTCGGACATACATCAGATACCAATATTGTACAACTTCATATTCCATAGCATAATCCTCCAAAATTCTTGGAACTCAGTCGTCTCCGCGCCATCGTTACTGCATGGATCCTTTGCACCTGCCTTTGATATCCCATTCTTCCATTCGCTACCCACTGCTACTGACAAGCCGACTCGGCACACGACCTAGGTACGCGATTCCCCTCGCCGTGAATATTAAGCCGAATTAACATGCTTGCTCTGGTCGTGAATAATATTTGTCTTTGCTCATTCTCTGCTATCTATATAAAGACTCTAGCGTCTCCCTCTCCCATTTCTCGGCATCACACATCGACCATCATACACCGCGGCACAACAAGTTTGGCACATAGCACGTCATGGCAAATCCGGGGTCTGCGAATCTCCTGGGGAGACAGCTGAAGGAAATGCAGAAGGCAAAAGACCTGCCGGGAATCTCGTGCGGGCTGGTAAATAATAATGTTTTCGAGTGGGAGGTCATGCTTATGATCAACGATGATTGCAAATACTACGGTGGTGAGTCCTCTCCCGGGCATTTTTTTCCTTCGTCCAGCGTATTCCACGGCAAAGGCTGATGTGAACAACAGGAGGCAATTTCCGCTGCACACTCAGCTTCCCACCCACATATCCACACATGCCACCAACACTTAAATTCCACAACCCGGTGCCCTTCCACCCAAACGTGTACGAAAACGGCATCCTCTGCATTTCCATCCTGCATCCGCCAGAAGAAGACGTCTATGGGTATGAGAAAGCGTCTGAGCGGTGGAGTCCCGTTCAAACGCCAGAGACCATCCTGCTCAGCGTGATCAGTCTACTGCATAGTCCGAATGATGAGAGTCCGGCAAATGTAGAGGCGGCGAGACTTTGGAGGGAAGAGAGGGACAATGGGGACAAGGAGTTTAGGAGACGTTGTCGGAAGGGGGTTAGGGAAAGTCTTGGGGAAGATTAGGTTATGGGGGCGGTCTGAGTTCTATGAATGAGAGAGAGAAATGGGGACAGTGCGATTGATACCTACTCTGTTATAGGAGTAGGTTTAGCCTGCTTCTTAGCGTGGTAGCGAATGCATTATTCTTTTCTACTCTACTTTAGATTTGGTACAGCCAGCTACTGTACTCCCGGACGTGCAAGGAGTCTCACTGCTAAAAGGAATAGATATAAGTACTAATTGCAGGGGTAGAAGGAAAGGACAGCAGTAGTCAACGTATACTGGGCTGGGTCAGCACATGATGCTCTTCTCCGCTATCGAAGGTTTTATCATTCGGGCCAATCGAAAGCCAGCCAGCATTTACTTCGACAAAAGAAAAGCTAGGGTAAAGGTTGGGGTAACTGTAGTAGGTTCTAGGTATAGGGCACACTAATAGCTCCTTCATGTTCATTTGCAATCCCCCTTTAACACGAAGTAGGGGATCATTGGCTTGTCGTCTTCATTTTGATTTTATTTCTGGATGTGTGTACTTCTTCTGTCTAAGGGTCTACGAAGATAGCCGGCTCGAAACATTCCTTCTTCTCCTATAACAGGACTCTACGAAGAACAGGTCCATTAGTAATCAACACCCAGTTTGTTCTATACAAATCGGTGTTGGCGCAATGCTAACACCCCCTCATCCTGCCACTCTTGCCATGTGTCTACATCAGCCTCTGAATGCCATCAAGGCCGTTTTCCACATCTTTCGACGTATCGAATTTCTCATTCCAGCAGTCGTGAATGATATTTCCTACCAATAGATGCGTTATGTCAGGAGATTTCTCTGCGGCATACATCTTCTCGACAACATCATCATCTAGTTCCTCGAATGGCATTTTCCAGGACATGATCTCGTAGATGGCAGATCTTAAGGCAAAAATCTCCCTTTTGATATAAAGACGCTCTTGAAAAGTCCTACCTCGAAGCGGCAACTCGTAGCGGATCTTTTCAACGACATTTTCCGCGGGCGGAGTTCCATCAAGTATAGTGCTTCCAAAATCGCCAATCTTAACATTCCAACTAGAAAATAGAAACAAATTGCGACAGCTGATATCACAGTGAGTCACGTTATTTGCGTGTATATGCGCCAGTTCGCCTGGCAAACCCAGAGCCATCGTCAGCCCATCTTGCGCAGACGGAAGATTGGTCGAAGCTGTCAAGCCAAGACTACGAGGAATATACTGTGATGATTGGAAAGTAATTGCCGTTAGTTGGCCGATCTTAAATTTTCACTAGCTTTTTCTGCTATTATTATCAATATTACAACATTTGTTTTTTGCTGCAGCCCTTCGTTTTTATGTTTATTATTGCTTTTTGTTTTTTTCCTGAGAAGTAGAGTAGACTGGTTTGAGGGGTATAACTGGTGTAGCCTCGATTTGGAGTTGGACTTTGGATGAACCTGGATTCGATCTTGGATTTCTCGAACTTGTCAATAATCAGAAGATTTTGGTATAAAGATATAATAATTAAATAATACAACACGAGGTTAAAAAGTTAAAGATCCTTGATAATGATAGAGATCCTGGGCTGGGTCCGGATCTTTTTATGAGACAGAGATCTGGACTATAAATCTTCCAAAGCCCCTCCACCCCTCTTTCTCAAAATCTTTCAGGGATTCTGGGACATTGGGTGGATATGCAACAAAGTAATCTCAATGTGGAGTTGGACTTGAATATTTCAGGACCTCTAATTCTGCATTCTAGATTTATAGCTTTGGATTTTTTTGATTTTTTGGCTAAATAGACCCGGACTCGGGCTTAGACCCTTTAGATTCATCAATGTCTGGATGACTTTGGCACATTGAGTAGATATGCAACAAAAAAGCTTCTAGGATTGGTAATATGATGTCTTTGCTCTGGATTGAAATTCCCTAAATGGGGAATTTGGAAAAGATTATATATCATATATTACTTTGTACATTCTGTATACGAAGTTAATGCAGATATTACGAAACAAAACCCAGCAGTTTCCCCGCGACCTCATCCCACTCCTCATCCCACCTCCTGTTGCCCTCCTCCAGAGCACCCTGTTTCAACCTCTTTAACTCTTCCCCATTTCCCCCTTTCCCCTCGCTAAATAAATCAACCAACACCACTTTTAACCCTTCCCCATCCACAAAACCTTTCCCATTCAACCCCTCCTTAACTAACTCCCCCCAACTCTCATAGTCAGCATACCCCGTCACGGGAAGTCCCGCCCCAAACATATCCACGACTTTCATCGGGAGGTCCACACCACTGGAACTCTTATGTAAACAGACACCTAGATCTGCACATGCTAACAATAAAGCGTAGTCCTCGGTAGTCAGCCAGGCAGTTTTGATCTCTATGTTCGTTAATTGAAAGGAGGAGGTTAGGTCAGAGATGAGACGGAGATAGTGCTCTTTTTGCGGACCCTTCCCAGTAATTATGGCAAGAATTGGAGGGAGGTTGCTTGTTTTTGTGGACGTAGAGAGCGCGGAATATGATTTCAGCGCGTCTAGTAGAAGACCAAAATCTTCATCTGGCGTCCACGACGTACTAGAAACCAATAATTTGATCCCACCACTCATAATTTGTTCCGCTTTCTCCCTCGTCTCCTCTAACCTTGCAAGGAACTTTCTTCTAATACTCGCTTCTCTCACCGGCTGAAAAATCCCAGCCGGGCGATCGTGTAATGTGAAAATAGGGGAAGTTATATTATATATCTCCTTCAACTGCCTCTCCATCGCATGCGTGACTGTCAAATTTGCAGTGGGCGCATAACGTCCTAGGAAAACCTCGTAGAATTTCGAGATATAGACGAAAGGATGAATAGGACCCCGAGTGCCTGCAAGAATCGTCCAGCCATAATTATGCCAGTCGATGATAAGATGTGTGTTTCGAAGACAGCAGATTATGAGCGCAAGAAACAGTGTTGGTATCGAAGGCGGGTTCTGCACGAGAAGCCAGCGCGCGGGTTTGATGCGGTAGGATAGCGTGTGGAAGAGGGTTGTTATTTGCCAGAGGACTTTGAGCGGGCCGGCAATTATGAAGGGCAATATTTTCGCTTTTAGGATTTTCGGAGGGGCTGCAAGCGGTACTATTGTAATGAGAGGATTTTTTGAGATTTCTGGATGGACGGCGGAATCTAATTTATGTTTGATATTAGTATTGGCTTGATTATACATTTGCCATTGAACTGGAAGGATACCATGATAACCAATCAAATCTACCCGTCCCCCATGTTTCGCAATACTCATAGCATGATACTGCATACGGGGACTCCTTCCAATGTCACCCAGAACTAGCACCTGGACCGAGACCTTGGGTGCATTTGTCCCAGATGCTTTGGGGGGTGAATGTTTTATATAGCGGGTCGGAAATAAGAGAAGGAGGATGGTGAGAGTAGTGGATGCGAGCACGGCGAGGGTGAGGAGTACGTCGAGCATGTTAACGAGGGTGGTTGTGATGTAGCTTTAGGGGCTGGTGGGGAGGCGGAGATCGGGATCCGGCCGGGGACTCATTTTTGGAGGGGCTGCAGGGGAAGGGTGAGGAGTTAGAGGAGGGAGGGCTGTTGTTTGGAAATATATAAATGGTGTTGATGATTCACGTGACATCTCCAGCCTCCTCCAAGGGGTATTACTAAGCAAGGCTGTGGATATCTACGATCACGTGCCGTCGAGAGAGTCGAGTTTGATCAAGGCCACCATAGTGAAGCGGTAGGGGACCTTATCAACCCTCCACACTCGGGATGGGGTCTCGAATCACGACAGCCGTACGGGTATCTGACATCCATCCTGTTGGTAGGGAAGGAGGATGAAGGCATTGCAACTTTAACGATTCGTTAATAGTCCTTAATCCCAAGTGACACCACCCGCCACACGCCGGGCACCATGGAGGTAAGCTTCAGGCGGTGAGCGGCCTGAAGAGGCGGGCCATGCAGCCCATGATTGGCTGGAGGGATCTCGTGGTTGGGCTGATGGTGGTCGCCATCTCGCCTCGATTAGCACTCAATTCAGGGGATCGCACACCGCAAACAGGTCAATCGCAACCACAGCTTCCTCCAACATCCAGTTCACTTCACATCCCCAACCGCCTCCAACCTCCATAACCACCGCCATTCCCCCATTGCGCGTCAAGGAACAAAGGGGAACCCCACATATCCTCTTATTCAACAACCCACAAGCTCGGGACCCCGGATTTGACAAAGAAGGCGGAAGGACGGATACAGTTGCCAACACATGTGGAGGAGGAAGGGAAGGACTACTGAGCGGCTCCACGCTCTAAGGAAGCATTGAGAGTCGGGCCATGGCTTCAGCATATGCTCTCCCGGCGTCTGCAATGACACATAGCCATCATGGCCATGCCCACGTTCATTCGCATGCGCACTCGCGCTCGCACTCCCCGAGTCGGACAGCGCAATACTCTGCGAATACACCGAGATCGATGAGACATGAACGGTCGAACGGAAGTCTACATGTCCAATCCCTTTCCGAGTCGCATCACGATCCATTCCCTTCGCCCATGAACAGTTTTCGAGAAGATTCGCCTCAATATATCCCAGCATCGCATTACGGCGATGGTATTCTTGAGACCTCACCAGACAAAGCCATTTACGACGACTCTCCAGCGAATAGCTATGAACCTCCTTTGCATGCAGTTAATACGATACCACACGATCTTGATCACGCCCACACCCGCGCCCACGCGCATTCGCACGGTACGAGAATACAAACGCGATCAACGTTTACAAGTTTTCTGCTTCCACGAGTACAACGCTGGCCACTTCTACATACAATCTTGGCAGATAAGGACTCTCGAAGGATCTTTTATTTTATGAGGTGAGTCATTATTTGGGAAAGTAGGATGATACTAATTAATCCAGTCTCAATTTTGCCTTCATGGTAGTTCAAGCATTTTACGGATTCGTCACCGACTCACTAGGGCTGCTCAGCGACAGTATCCATATGTTCTTCGATTGTCTCGCTTTGGGTGTAGGACTTTTTGCCGCAATAGCAAGCAAATGGCCACCAAGTGAACTATTTCCATATGGATTTGGGAAGATTGAAAGCTTGTCGGGCTTTGGGAACGGGGTATTCTTGATGTGAGTCTATGGTATCGCATGTAGAGCTCTGCTGACATCCTATAGGCTGATTAGTATTGAAATTATGATTGAAGCGATGGATAGACTCGCCGAAGGTCGAGAAACAAAGCGATTAGCGGAACTTTTTGTTGTGAGCTCACTTGGACTAGCTGTCAATTTGATTGGTATGGCATGCTTCGGACACCACGGCCATGCAGGACATAATCATGAGAGCCATAGCCATGATCATGGACACTCTCATTCGCATGATCATGATCATGATCATGATCACAAACATACTCCAGTTATTCCTCCCGCGACACCAGAAATGCATTCCCATGTTCATAGTGGACATTCGCATTCACACGATAACGAAAACATGCGGGGGATCTTCCTTCACGTTCTCGCAGATACAATGGGTAGCGCTGCCGTCATTGTTTCTACAATTCTCATTCATTTCCTCGGATGGTCCGGTTGGGACCCTCTCGCATCCTGTCTGATCGCAATTCTCATCTTCCTCTCCTCCATCCCCCTAGTTAGCAGCAGCGCCAAGAAACTTCTCCTCACTGTACCCGACGATATAGAATACAACCTCCGCGAAACACTGGCAGGTGTAAGCGACCTTCGCGGTGTAGCCAGTTACTCGGTCCCCCGTTTCTGGATGGGTGACAAGAACATAGAAAGCGAGCATGAGCAGGTATTGGGCGTCATGCACGTTATTGCTACTAGAGGTTCAGATTTAGACGATGTGAAAAATAGAACTAGAGCTTTTCTCGTTAGTCATAGGATGGATATTGTAGTCCAGGTCGAGAAAGAGGGGGAGGGCGGATGCTGGTGTGGGGGAAACGCAAGTCGATCACCAAGCAGGTTTTGACTTGTTGAGGGTGTATTGTTGGATCGTTTATTGGGATACCAAAGGGGTGGGATGGTTGGATGGTTATGGGCTGGCTACGTACGTCTGGATCTTAATATAATAAACTAATATTATATATATCAAAATCTAGTCCTTTCCCTACCATTTAAGTAAATTATGTGACGAAAGTTTTCCATTTCCATTGGGTGGCTCAATGCAGGCAAGAGCAGTGGAAAAGAGGGAAACCAGGGGAGGGAGGAAATGAGAGATCAGTATTAGATTTTAAATAATTGAAGTATAGTGAATATTCTAATTTCTACCTAATGACACAATCAAATAGAATATGACTTTAGATGAGAGAGAAGAATTAGGATCTTCTGGATGGAATCGAAGACCTCAAATACCATTTGGCGTGGAAGAGCACCTCGAGGTTTTCGATTCCAGCTTCTCTCTAAATTGAAATCAAGCTGTGAGAAATGCAAGGGAGATTATACAAGAGAGCAAGAGAGAAAAGCTCACCTTTTTAACAGTTGGTCGAGGGAAGTATTGTCTTTCTCGTCTTTGGTAAGCCTCAGATGCATGCTCCTTCAAGAATGGAGTATGATGAAATATCTCCATCACCCAGGTGGTGATAATGTGAGAATCAAGTATGCCTTATAAAGTTGTATATTGAGTCTAAGGCTAGAAGAGAAGTGGGAGGGGGACCCCTTTATGTTCTCTAAGGGGTGCCTCCTGGGGAATCCTATTAATTCACCAGCTAGCCCTTATGAACCCCCCATATTCACCCATGGGGCCCAAAGGGGCAATGGGTGAGGCTCCTCCTACCCATGCCTCGATATGGGACCCATCATGCTCCCATGGACCGAAGTCAACCCATGTGACTCATGTATATTCCCACAAACTTAGATGTGGTTGACGGTAGATTGCCACGTGACTAGCACGGCCTCGGCTCAGCCTTACGAATCAACCCTGGAACGTTACTGTAATTCTCAGGCATCAGGCACCAATGACCAATTATTTACATCATTGCATAGCCCCTCAATCTGCCTCGCCATCACAGTATATAACAGGCAAATTGCATCTCTTCAAACTCACTGCTTCTCCTTGCTTCTTCGTCATATTCTGTTCGCCATGTTACCGTCAGGAGATGATATAGCTAACTTCATGGCCTTCGCTCCCGACGCGGACGAGGGCAAGGCCTTCGTATTTCTAGAGGCAAGTCATCTTCGTCTACGGCCATTTGGAGAACTCGCAGTAACTGGTTCCGTCTTGAAGGGTGCGAAGAGCGTAGAAGAAGCCGTGGCCCAGTTTTATGAAGACCCCGACAAATACTCCCATTCTCCAGTCAGCAAATCTAATCCAGTGGATCATGCCAAGGAGGCCAAGATGCGAAACGACTCTCCTCCCCTGTATGCCCCGCCTACAACTCCGGCTCCCATCACCAGGAGCCATCGACCTCATACGAATGCAGTTATCGAAGCTGGGCATGTCCGTGCTCGAGATGAGGTATGCTTCGTTCTTCATTTAGGTGGTGGTGAGCTAACATTTTCTGGCCTTATAGCAAGAAATGCAGAACCAGCTACAGAGCATTCAACTAGCTAATCGAATTTACAATAGCGATATTGAGCCTGAACATGATTCGGATTATTACTGTGGCTGTGCTATTCACCAATATAAGAGGCGCAAAATAGCCCGTCTTGGTGTCCAAGATATGTGGTCAAAAGCCGTTATGTATCCCGGTCAGCGCTACCCCTCCTAAGATCCTGAATGCTCTGCGTCCATAGCCTAACCCATGTTCTCTTGTTCACATAGGTGAAAAGGCTTACAATGACTGCTATCAAACGAACCTCTTTAGCAGCAACCCATACCAATATCGAGTCGTCTCGCCTTATGGCACTGGATTCTCCTCCAACTATTATGGATTTCAAACACCTAGCCCACGATACCACGCCATGTCAGTTCGACAGACCATACAGTTAAATGCCACCCTCAATGCGAAAGCAGAGGCCGCTATTAATGCTAAAGAACCGCAGCTGAACATCTGGGAGATTGATAAACTCGAGTCCTCGATGTCGAGTATGGCCATCGCCGAAGCCCCTTCAGACCAAATTGGTGATAAGAAGGGCCCAGTCGAAAGGAAATCTTCCGAAAAGCAACAAAGCATTGCTGGCTCCCTCATGAAGAGCAACGCAGAGGGTCCACAATCATCCAGATTTGCGAGCTTGAAAAAAGCCTTCTCTATTAAATCGCCCGACGAAAAAGAGGCTATAAGGAGAGAAAAGATGAGTGTCCGCGGCCGACAGATGCGAAATGCGATCCTGGAAGAAGAGCAGGGTAGATGGCCAGACCAGGAATGGAGACAGATTGTGGCGGCATACCAGGAGAAAGTTGGCATGACTCGAAAGATAGCCGACCTCCGCGTCCGTCACCCTACCCAGTATCTTCACCTATTACGGGCGGGGTACTTCGAGCCTATTCCAGTAGCTTGGGCAAATTTAGCTTCCAATCCTCTCAAGTTTAGTATTGAAGCAGCAGCAGGATGGCGAGGAATTACTCCATCTTGGAGAGGATACGAAGACACAGCCGAGGAGCGTCTGTACTGGGTTTTGAACCACAGGGAGGGAAGTGTCGGAATGAGGCTAAAGCCAGACGTTATATCTGCGATGGACATGGCTCGTGCCAGGATGGCTTCTGCGGTCGAACCCCCTCCCGCGTATTTCTCTCCTGATGATACTTGCCATCTTCAGCATACCTCGGAAGGCTATTCAAAACAGGTCATGCCCGCTCCTTTCAGAGCCTTCGATGCACCGGAAGTCCCCACGGATGATACTATGATTTTGTTGGATGTCTCTGGGTCCATGGATTTTGATCCTTTACGACCAAATTATGATCAGTATTGCATCACTGGCTACTCTAAATCTACTCAACCAAAGAATAAAGGCTAGTCTACTCACCACGAATGATCTATGTAGCGTGCTGACTTTCGTATTGCAGATGTCGCCAAGGCCATCATTCGTCGTTTTACCGATGCAATGGCCAACCACGACCACAACTTTCAAGGCTACCAGCTCACCACTTTCTCTAGTCAAGCTAATTATATCGGTGTCATCAATCACCGAAATCTTGATTCTATGTGGAGAAATGTTAGACTTGGAGGAGGAACTCGCGTCATGACAGGCTGGCAAAAGGTCAAAGATTTACATTTCCAGAAACATTCCGAATCGGCGACCCATCATCCTGTATATGGATGGCAAGCCGGTCCACGAACCCCAATGCTGAGATTACTTCTCTTACTTGATGGGGAAGCAACCGATATGGATGAGTTTGAACTTGATCTTCTTGGCCTCTCTTGGGTGCATGTTACCATCTTCTTAATTGGTGTCGATGGATGCCCGCATCATCATCGCCATGCAAATGAGTTGCAGAGGATCAGCGAGGTCAATCATCATGTCTCATTTGTCGACGCGCAGGGAAATACTCCGGAAAGATTCGTCACCCACGAGTTGCTCAAGCGACATCTTGGTTATGAAGTCTCAATGGCCGAGTTCGAGGAATTGGAGCAACCACCCGTTTATTCGGAGTAGCCTTGCGTGCTTACTAGTTGCTTGGAACACGATTCTAGAATTTATCCCATGTTTGCCCCTTCCCGTATCCAAGAGTTCATTGATTTTGGAATAAGACTTCGGTGGGGGCGAAATCCCATGGCGTGTAGGGCGATGAGAGCATCAAGGGCGTTGCTTTGTACAATATCTGGATGCGTAGCAATTATTCTTAATTGGACGCTTTATTGATTTGGATATAATACTGCTAGTGATAAGTCATCTGTGAGTCTTTCATAACCCCCTGCAATTCCTCCATTCAGTTTGGAAATTCAAAATGATTGAAATATGAAGGTGCATTATTTGTGCTAAATTCCAGCTCGGATATATTACCATTCAGAAACATATAAAAAATTTCTTTTTGCAATTTCCTTCTGTTATTAACATCAGCCTTGCCAAAGAAAACCCATTATGGACAGCTTCGTTCAATCATAATAATTCTGCACCTTCAATCCTTTAAACTCAAACGCGGTACCTTCACGCCTATCCACCACGGTTTTATCATGAACGTCCTTAACACGCGCACGAACATATTGCGTACCCGTAACGGCATCTTTCGTCGGATACTTATCCTCTTCAGTCAAAAGACCAAGGCGGTCCAGCAATGGCGATGGCACGACTCTCATCTGAGTATTGTCTCCCGGTCGGCTGAAATATAGCAATCCGAGCCGTGGGATATTTAGCTGATCCACTGGTGGGTTCACTACACGATGAACCGTGGACTTCACGAAACCTGTGGGGGGAATGAGTTGGGGTTCTCAATGGTAGATGGATGGATGGCACATACCCTTTGTGAGAAAGGTCAAGGTATCAGCTGCATTACATGTGATACCGCCTTCCACAGGCTTCACATATTTCCAATCTCCCTCGGGAGTTCGGATCTGCAAACCCGCAACATGTTGCGAGAACAGCAAGGTCAAACTCCCAAAATCAGTATGTCCACCTTTCGTATAAGCTTGCGCGCGATCCCATTCCTCTTGTGTTCGCACATTGTAAATCATATAACGAAGATGGTCGTCCGAAAGTTCATCGTACGCATGAGCGTCAGCCAGATAATTCTCTGGCAGCTCCAGAATGATCGCAATCAAAACGAAGAGTTTCCTCGCCACTTTCTCCCATACCTCACGGTGGAACCCTGCAATCTCGGAATAGTTCTGCTTCACGATCTCATGCAGAGGTTCCTTGGCCAAGGCCGGTATAGCCTTGGGGATATTAAGCTGCACATATTAGCCTGTGATTCGATTTTCATCGACAGATATTAGGCGGGATACCATTTCCATATTCTCCTTAACCCCCGTATCGCCAATCCACCTCGAATTCTCTCTATAGCCGAAATACTCGCCCCTGGGGAAATTGCAAGGCACGGTTCGCTTCTCCTCTAACGGCTCCTTGAAAAATGCATTCCCGATACTGAATTGTCGGAGCACTTGCTCGTCATCAATACCTGTGTTTACAACGACCCAGAACCCAACTTTGGTTACGGCGTCGAAGAGCTGTTTGGCGAGTTCTGCTTTCCCGCCCGGTGAGTCGAATTTTGAGAGATCAAGCGTGACGAGAGGCGCCCAGTCGAGATCTGAGGTTGTTTGGGCGGGGCGACTCCACGGCTTCAGCGGGACTCGTGGTTTATCGGCGAGTTGGTGTGATGGTTGCTCATCAAGCTCGGCGATTGATGGGGCCATGGTTTAATAGGAAGATAAGGGGGTTATCTTAGTTGATGCTTGATATTCAGAAAGTAATTGAGTTGTGTAGTGAAGAGAATAAAGATTCTGAATGCGGGGAATGAGTAGTGATACTTGGAATAGTTTCACTAGATAAACGTGCTACAATTACTGACGTTCATTATGATAGGTTGTGTGGAACCACACTCGTTTGGTTGGCTACCCCACGTATCTCGAGATGCATTGCGTGTGCTTGTACATAATGTCGTGATTGAACATAGACTTGCGATATGGAAGAGTACGCATGCATATGGAGATAGCGATAGGGGATTTGGTTTCACTGTGTAATGGTGATGTGTTGACAGTCTCAATCACCACACATTAAAGCAAAACTGCTTGTATGCTTCCGTATAAGCTTGTGGAAAGTCTACATTCACTTCCCATGCTTCTCTCAAAGATCAACTTGTTCTCGCCATACACACAAAAGCTTATAGATTATTGCTTTGTCTTGACTAAATTCTCTTCTAGTACGTAAGAGAAGGTTTGACCATGGATAAAGATCCAAGCACTTCTATTGCCACCACTACAACATCCATTGAAGACAGCGAGGTAGTCACCGCCCATGAAAAGCTATACGAGAGGAAAGTCCTCCGTAAAGTTGACATCTGGCTCGTGGGTTTCTACTCCCTAGTCTACATCTTCCGCGTGATCGACTCCTCCAACTACTCCAATGCCGCAATCATAAACCTCGAACAAGGCACCAACATCAAAAAGCAACTGCATCTGAACCCCTCACAATGGGCCTGGACACTCTCGATCTTCTCGTATAGCTACCTGATCTTCGAGCCCACCAACACGCTCCTCCTCAAGAGATTCCGGCCTTCACGATGGATGTTCGTGCTCATCCTAGGCTGGGGAATCTGCGCGTGTTCCGTGGCCGCCGTGCAAGACTTCCAAGGCATGATGGTGGTGCGTTTCGCCATCGGCATGGCCGAAGCTGGTTTCTACCCCGCCGTGCTGTATCATATGTCGTTCTGGTACAAAGCCACGGAAATGCCGTGGCGGATTGCGCTTTTCTACTCCGTAGGTCAGCTTGCGAGCGCGCTGAGTGGGCTTTTGGCGTTCGCCATTGGCTTCTTGAACGGGGTGGGGAATCTCGCGGGCTGGAGGTGGTTGTTTCTCCTGGAAGGCCTGCCTGCGATCGTTTTGTCTGTCGTTGCTCTGTTCGGTCTCCCGGATTATCCTCAGACTGCTCGTATGTTACGCGCGGAGGAACGGCTGTTCATATTGAAACGTTTGTCCTCTACAGCCCCGTCAGGGGCTGACGGACACTGGGATTTTGTAACTCTCAAAGTGCTGTTCTCGGACCCGACGAATTATACTTTTGCTGTATATTGGATTGCACATGGCATTGGCGGGTTTGGCATCACGTATGCGCTGCCAACTGTTATCTACCAGCTTGGGTTTACTACCACTTCCCTCTCGCAGCTAATGAATATCGTACGTTGAAGGACTTCCCACATAGCGTGATGCTAGTGTTAATCATGATAGCCGCCATATCTTGCTTGCTTCCTCTTCCTCAACCTGATGGGTTATATGCTGCATCAGAAATGGATCCGCCCTTGGACAGCCGCAGTCTCAAGTGCCAACTTCTCAATCTCCTTCTACTCCTTAATACTGACAGACTATGATAGTTGAAAGCACCACAATAATCTGCTACATAATCCTCGTCACGGTCCCCAGCGCAGTCGTCAAATACCTCGCGCTCATCGTCGCCGTCTCCTGTGCTGGCTCCGCATATCCCGTCATCTGGCCCGAACGAATCCGGGCACTAGACGGCACCGTTGCGGCGGGCGTCGGCATCGGTTTCACGAATGCCATGGCCCAGTTTGGAGGTATTGTGGGCCCTCATGTGTATAGCACCGTGTTTGGGCCCAGTTATCATATTTCTTATACTATTTGTCTTTGTTTTCTCATTGTGGCTATTGCGGCGATTCTGGGGTCGTGGCTGTTGGTTTTGCGGAAGGACAGGAGAGAGGACTTGCTGAAAGTAGGAGGGTGAGTAATTTGGCGAAGAAGTAGAACTGGATAGCATATCGGGTTTAGATGTGCTTACGCAGTATTGATTATTATTGTATTCTATCAATCATTATGTTGGTAATACTCTATATACGATCATCTGTTTTATGGCGTAACGTATATTTGCGCTTTTCCAAATCAACCGATTTGGGATCTTCTGAGTGATCTTTCTCTTTGTATTGCTGGTGTTGGTATAGCCGGGATCATACACTCCTTTCAAGAACATTCTGGAGCCGGGGAACTTTACTGGGGCGTCAAAATAACGGTATTATCAAAGCTATGGAAGCTACTCTGGATGGCTTGGAGAAGAATATTTTGGGAGCAGAAAGACGTTAAGAGCTGTGCGTGGTTTGTAGGGCCTTTTGGTAGCTGGGAGGGAGGGGGTAAAAGGAGGTGGGGAAAACATGGACGAATTATTCTCTTTGAAGCGAGCGGCTCAGATTTTGACTAATAAATTGACTCCTCAACTCCAAAAGCTCCCATGCAAAATGCCAACTTTTACTAGGACGAGTGTTCTAGATTACATTACCGATTTTCATTCTTACGGCCCTTTGCTCAATGCTGGTCCCCTTCAAAGTTCTCACATCACGAGACCTAGGGTCAGAACACACGTCACGCTCAACATGAGAAGGTCTTTCACTCTCAGCCCTGTCGCGGCAGAACTAGTTTGCGCCGGAGGAGGAGATGTAGCTGTGGCAGTTGGGGTAGTAGTCGGTAGAGGTTGAGCACCCGTTTTTGAAGTGCTGGTTGGCTTTGCGCACACCGACGCGCCAGCAGTGGATGTCGCTATACGATGTCAGGGATAGATTCTCTCACGGAGTTTGCTGCGAGGAAACCTACTCGATGCCCGAGTCTGAGTGCCGCTCACTCCTATAGCGCAATAGCTGCTGAAAACATCCACGGCTGATGAAGCATCTGCTGCGTTCCCGCAATCCGCGGATGCCTCTGATGCGATCAGACTGTTGAAGAAGGTTGAACTGGACGAGCAGAAGCACTGGGCCCATAGCGGGTTAGCAATTCATCCTTTGGCGGGCACTCCTCCTTTCGTGACATGCGTGACGGGGAGTCTGGTACATACGTTGTATGATGTGAGGGCTCCTCCGTCGCCACAGCCATTGCTCATATCCCGTACCGCAACACTGACGGGCATTTGGGCACAACATGGCAGCGCGCTGTATCCGGGAACCAAGTTGATGTAGATGCTGTTGGATGGGTACACTTTGGTGCTATTGGCCGCCATGCTGATATGTCTGATTTCCAATGCTGGTAGAGGTTTCAGTGACTTGATTATCTTCCCGTCGCAGGTTTCTCCCGCACTATATAACGCCCACCGCCTCAGCCCTACTCCACGGGAATCAGTGCACGTTTCCAGAGCCCCACGCTCATGGCTTGATGCTTATATGTCGCTAATCCTATTGTTCAAGCGACCGTTGCGACCGTGAGATTAGGATCACCGCACCTGCGTCTGGGGCGTAGTCAAACACGAGAATGAAAGGGCGGGCAATCTCGCCCCCAATAACCGAGCCTGCATGCTGTTTGGGAGCTGCTTTGGCAAGTATCCATACGAGTAGCCGCATGGAAGTGGTCCGGCAGTGATCAGGATGTGTAAAAATAAACGGGCCATGCATGGTTTCCTTTCACGAAGAGGAGATCGTGGCCTATGCACAAGGTCGTCTTTCTGATACCCCGGGTGACCCCACGATTGCTCGAGTAAGTGCGTTTTCTTTCTAAATGCTGATTTTGCTAATAATACACCTCTTTTGCAAGTTTCATTATACGGAGTGTTGCCCGAGTATGGAATCAGAATGCCCGTGTGGAACCCAAGGCTTTGAAAAAAGCATCTTATTGTATGGAGGATCGCTTAATAATATTACCCCTGAAAATGTACTCCTTCAGCCGCGTGTCCGTGTCCGCGGCCGGCCGGGAGTGCTGTGTACGGCTTATACGTTCCATTAGACATTCTACACTTTAATTTAAGCTAAAATGTGCTATTTGGAGGATGTCCAATTACGATTATTGAGGTTATTCGAGACCCATCCAGCAGAGCACCGGCCTATCGTATATATCAAGAAGTAAAGCCGAGCACGAGCAATGCTTCCTTTCCCTTCACCAGGCTTACTCTGCACGAGGGAGGCTTCAACTTTTTCAGCTTCGATGATCGACATACACATACCTATATCTTACATAACTGGGAATGTCGGTTATCTAACCCTGTCAAGCCAATAGGCCAATTATGCTCGATGAACATCGGGATAACAACATGTAAGGTGCGAGATATAACAGAGTAAAGAAGCCACAATATATATATATTCCTAGAACAAGACTAAAAGCTAAGGAGCCCTTTCGGGAACCCTACGGCCCTTATATTACCCCTTTTTCCAGATCCGTGTACACCCGTGCCGTGCGGGTCCCGTGACGGCCCTATGTTTGTGGGGAAATCTACTTCTGGAACACCACCCGGGTCAGAGAACCGGTTGAGAACAACAAATACTTGTCTTGTATAAAACCATGGCTTGAAACTTCCTTTTTTTAAAAGAAGATATAATTGTATAATATTGATATATTTTAGGCAATTTTTCTTTTTTTTTTCTTTTCCAAATGTTTTAGTTTTATATAATTTGCATTTATATTTGGAAAAAAGTGTTGGGTTCTAATATTTGTGAAATTCTTTATATTGCGGTCCCTAGAACCCCTAAGGTGAAGGACCTAAAAGCCGTGTAGCATGCCCCTATCGGTACAGGGCAATCCACTTATAGACCACCCTCTAGGCATCGGGAAATCCCCGAAGCGTGCCCCCGGAATGGGCCTTAGGAATAGGCTTCAGGCAGCTGCCATGGCCTGAAGGATTAGGGCCTTAGGCAGCAGGGATCGGCCGTGGGGTTGCGCCTTAGGGCTGTTGGCTTAGCGAGAGAGGGCTCTGAAGGGTTCTGAAGGGCTCTATAAAAATAGGGTGTATCCCGCGGTTACTTAGCCTTGAGTAGTAATATCGATATTGTTGCTGTGCATCCCATACACATATTCAATAGGTTACGATCACTTCTTCGACCAACTTCTTTCCGTCAGATACCTTATATTGCCAGGAAACAAAAACATATCCAAATATCATTATGTTTTGGAATTACAATAAAGTTACCCATGGAAAAACTGGATTTTTTCGTAATAGACTCACACAGCGCGTGACATTTCCCCGGAACGAGATAAATATCATATTGGACCGTTATGATATGCCCAGACTTCAGTTTCCTGGAGGCGGAGATTTGGACGAAAGGGTGGCCTCAGATACGATGATCGTTCTCCAGAAAATGGCAGACATAGGAAGCTCTTTGAGCCAGTTAAATAGCCATGGCGTTTATCACTTTTTAACTGCTACTGGCCATGATCACGGCGACTACCCAGGAATCTGGTGCTCACTTTGGCATCCAGATTACAGAGATACCCGTGGCAAGCATTTTCAGACCGAAGTCCAAGTTAAGTTTTACGAAGGCTACCAAATTTACGATCCGAGAAACGAAGTTCATCAAAAAAGGTGGATGGTTTGGAAGCGCAAAAAACGCCCGGGTCTATAACGAATGGACTGAGATAAAATATGGTAAAAGTAATTTGGCAGCCAGCCTTAGCAGACGCAAACGGAACATGGCCAACCATTGCGCATTTTTTGACTTCTATCGATTTGGGGCAATAATAGGTTATTATACAGAAACTGATGTTGGCTTGGTTATCGTCAATTTTAAGGCTGTGGATACCTTTGTTACCAAGGATAGTGATGCGCACTATGCGATTACGAGGAGGTTGGTGAACTGAAGACGGTGGTGAAGATCGTAATCAATATTCTGCTTACATGGGAGATGACTACTTTATTTTCGGCGCGGGCTTATTGTTCTGTACGTACAGATGCACATGGCACCCTTGTCTTGCTCGTCATATCATATCCGAAAGCTGTTTTCATCACACGGCTGTGCTTCGCCCCATCTCTAGATTGGCATACGGTCTGTCCAATGATGATTCGCGTTGCAGTCTTTGAGGTCCGTAGCTATCAAATATCCCTATCCTTGCGGGGAGGGGGCAAAAGAGGGGGCATGAGGATTTGAGTGGATCGGGATTTTGACCCTGGCTTGTCTTGTTTCTGATACGCATCCTTCGTGGTCTTACCTTTATTTTTGACAAGAAAGATCCTGAGAGTGGACAGTAATGCTCTTGGATGGTCTCCCAGTTCTAGACTCTGGTGGATGCAGGAATGCAGGAAGCGATCTGAATAACTTGGGTATTGTACGCAGAGGTCAGTCTCCACCTGCACCAATCGAACAACGACATCATGGATTTGTGCTGACGCAGAGCTAGCATTCTCGTTCCACCTGGGCCCGGAAGGTCCTTGTCTTAGGGAGAGAAAGAAAGACTCGAAGTTGTCTCTCGAGAGGCAGTTTGGTAACTGGTAAATAGCATCAGAGTTATCGGTCCCCGACAAAGAGAAGGTCAAATCTCTGGATTCCGTGGAACAGAGTCCAAAAACTATGTACGGCCTCACACCACAAATGCCTTCAACGCCAAATCGAAATGTAGAGTCCAGGAACGGCTCCGGTATCCCCACAACGCCACAATCTGGACGGGACAGCTCCACATCGCTGCCGTCCAAGGAACCCTTTTCCTCTTCTCAAACCACAATTGCCCCGCTCAGGTCCAATTCAACGTTTCAATCTTTGCGATCGATAGGGAGCTGGCCTCAAGTCGTTCGCCGTCAGCACAGCAATTTTCGCGACAAGTTTCTGCCTCGACATAGCAAACCAAGTTCGGGCATTGTACTATCGTATCTAGGCATCTTCATTTGTTTTGCAGTATTCATATGTATCGCAGCACGGTTTGCCTTCAGGGCGGTATGGCTAGCCATGATGATAATTGGAGGGATATGTTCTGTTGGAATGACGGTTTATTACTTCTTCAGCCACCACCGTCGCAGTAAGTTCATCTCGCCTCTGGAGATAGATTGTATCTCACAGTGCCTAGACAGCGAAGACTACCGGCCCAATCTTGGAAACACTGTTGCCGTCGTCCTGCTCACCATTCCCCTGTTCACTGTACTATACGTGACGCTATGGTACCCGGGTCTCAGAGACAACGTTTTGATTGAGACAAGCGACTCTGTGGTATGTAACATATTGCACGCCCACCTAATATTACTGATTGTTAATGTCTTACTAGACAAATGTTCGCTTTCCATCAATCGCCATATTTCAGAGAGAGGACTGGACTTCTCAGGCTAGCCTCCTTGGTACAGACTCTGCGGGTGTGGACTCCAAGTGCTTCCTCGGCTGGTACGACGACAGCGCTCCCTCCTGCGAGAGCTTAGGTAAAGGAAATCTTGGTAACACCACCAGGTGTAATTGCGAAGAGCTTTGGTCAGTGCAGTAGTTCATGAAATTGAAGCAAGGCTGACTTTCAGCAGGTACAACAATGGTTCGGTTATAGAGGGTTTTGAGTGGATGAATGCAGTATATCGATATACTGTCTTCGATGCGCCAGCTTGGCTCTCTTCTGACACACCCACATATCTCTTGACTTTACAGACATTCTTTACATGTGAGTCATTACGCCTGGTTGCGCGCATAGCCGAGTAGCACTTGCTAACTTCAAAATTTAGATAATATGACACTTGCACTTTCGGACTCAAGCTCACAAAACCCTACTCTATTTATCGCTGCATACGATTCTGAATTAGGACTGCAGAATTCTTTTGACAGAGGGTATACAAGAATGACTCTCGTAAACGCGAATGGAGTGGTAGCACTTAATACTGGGCTTCGACTTCGCCGAAGCTTCGATGGACTATCTGCCTATGATTATGAATTAGGAGTCTCTTCTGCACCCGCACGAGATATGGTGTGCGATACAACATCGGCAATGACTTACCAATATCCATGTCATCTCAGCCTGTTTATCCAAATTCCTAATTTCCAAAGAACGATTTTCACCCAGGAGAAAGTAATGCACTGGGCCGTAAGTACAAACTCCTAAATATTAGAAAGTAGCCAAAAAATAAAAAAATAAAAATTGACGAGTATCTTAGGATGTGGCAGCTTCGGCGGGGGCCTACTTTTCTTTTGTACAGTTTGTGAGCTGGCTTATCTCAGGGCAGGCTTTTATGATGTAAAATGGAGGCGTGATTCTTACTCGGATGGTACACCAGCGGGGCGTTAACAAGGACGCTAGGCTTTCTGCTTGGACTACGGTTGCGTGATATTCTTAATTAATTATGTTAATTCTACGACTACAGATAAATAACAATAACAATATACCCAAGTTCTTAAGAAGCATATACCAGCAGCATTGATAGTGTTTCAGCAAAGGACAAGATTGAGTTCAAGATTTTTCCGTTACCGCTTCTTCAACAGTAATCTAGTGACAAAATTCCACACTCAATCTCCTCACATTTGGTAAGGCAGACTGAGGACATACTCAGTCTGCCTTTTTTTTTCAAAAAAAAAAAACTTCTGTGGCCCCACATCGAGATCCGTACGGTAGTTACCGAGATGAAAATCTATTCTATTTTGTACTATTTGGGACATCAGAACCGAGGCTTATTGAAATAAGAACCTTAATGCATATGGTGGAACCTTTTTTTGGCCCATTTGGCCACCCGAAATCTGCCTTGATAACCGCCTTATTCTCCTCGATCTGTATAAATGTATCTCTTCGTGGGTGGAAAAAGAAGATCTGGGAATTGCAAATCAAGGACTAGAGCAATAGGAAAGACGTCAAGGACTAGAGTAATAGGAAAGATTTCAACATGAGAAGTTCAATCTTGAGAGCTCTTTGGGCTGCTTCTGTGTACTTGGCTACTGTTGTACCTACGGTTATTGCCTCTGATTCTTTCGCTGGTTCAAATAATTATTACCTACATTCTCTATCTTCAGCGGACCAGGCAGCTTATATCAGTAGTCTTCAAGCAGACGGGGCAAAAGTTGTGCGTCTGTGGAGTATGTTTTCGACTTCCTTTGATTGGAAATGTTCCTAAGATTATATATTCATAGTTACTGGAATTACTTCTACCTGCACCAAGTCTTCTGATTCGACTCTTCTCCCCAATTACGAAGTCACCATTGGTCAATACAACGATGTGACTTTAGATGCCATCGACGCCGTGTTATTCCAGTTTTGCGCCGCGGGTATAAAAGCCATCATCTCTCCACATGATGCCAATCTCCTGCCACCCAACGGAACTACAGTCGGTTACAATGGAATTGATATCTATGGTATTCCCCCCCCCCTTCAAGACAAAGCAAGTTGACTAAGTATTGCCCTTGAAGGCACAACCTATGGCACCTCATATAATTTCTACACAAATGCTACAGCGGCGGAACAATACGATGCCAGATTAGCAAGTATACTCAACTATAAATCTCCCCGCTTCCACAAACGCTGGGCCGTAAGTCTCCTCCCTCCCACCCCCCGCCCCTTTTACAAAGCTAAAAAAAACCCCCCAAGGATCTCGACGAAGTAATCCTCGCCTTTGATCTCCAAAATGAGCCCATAATCGCGTCTCCCGACCTGTTGACCGGTAACGACCCTACAAACTGGCTCTGTTCACGGGCTAGCGCCCTAAAATCCATCCCACATTCCTCCAAGATCTTAGTTGCGACCGGCGGGGTCGGCGGGTCGCAGTATTCCGGACATGAGTATAATTTACTGGCTAAAGCATTGGCTTGTCCCGCTATTGATATTATGTCCGTGCATGGCTATATGACGCTGGCTTCGCAGTGGGCGTTCTTCTTCCCCGCGCTGAGAGACCAGGCTGTGGCGGCGGGGAAGCTTATTATGGTGGAGGAGTGGGGTGTCAGTACGCAGAGCGGGAGTGAGAGTGTGGAGGTGCAGGCGGAGGTTTTTGAGGAGAGTGGCGTGCCTTGGGTAAGTAACCTTCCTTTGCCCTCCATATTTTCCCTTTTCCCTTCTTTTCTTCATTATACTTACACGTACCTCAGCTCTACTGGATGACTATTCTAGGTAAATCCGTAGACCAGAATTGCACTACTGCGGATGGCGCTTGCTGCCATGTCGGATTGTCAGCTAGCCCGTATGATTATGAGATCAGCCTTACGAGCCCGAGGGCTAATTGGACAGATCTATACCATAATGCGAGTGCGACGATCGCCGCCCAGGATTGGGGGACTTATATTAGTTGATCGGGAGGAGGGGGATTATATATGATGGAGTGGAGATGAGATGAGAGTGGAGGGGACGTGGGGATTATTTTAGAAATAATTATATATGATATATTAAAGATAGTAAATTAATGCAATAGTACACAAGCATACTTTTACCGAAGGCAATTATCTGAACAAATGAAATAAAGTAGTAAAATTCAATTCATTCTTCTGTCCCATCAACCTTCACCAAGTAGAGAGCCCTCCCGAGTCTCCTGAACTTAACCGCGATCTATGTTTGAAGAAGTGAGGCAGTTTAATCACGGAGAGCTTTTGTAAGGCTTAACAGAGACAAAAGTATAACTGATGTTCTTCAGTAAGAATCATAACCTCAAAACCCAATCTCCCCTAATGCTTTCCAAGTTCTCACTCTTTCACTGGCATCGCAACAGCACGGAAGGATTAGGATTCATTTGGGGAATGACGCGTTATCTTCCTAGTACGACTGATCAAAGCTCCTACTGCGTCAAATATCCAAGTGGAGGACCAGGGCAACATATATCACTTCTACGGGTGTAAGGTCGATTGGTTCATTATTGATGATTTAAAGTAACCGTAATTGCCATTACACTCATATGAAATTACATGTCTGAGGCAGTGTTTCGATCGACGAGGAGTAGGATTGCCCATATGATTCTTGAGGGGCTACCATTTTGATATAGTCGACTCTATTAATAATAGGACAGCCTATTCCTTGCTATCTATTTAAACAAACTTCTTCGATGCCTTGTGTCAGAGATAGGCGAATACCCTTTTATGAGGCGCAGAACTTAAAGAAGTTATGAATCCCTTCGAGTCGTGTAAATGAGATACTAGGATGTGATCATGTGGATGAATTTCGTTTTAGAGCAATTTAGGCTGAGGCTGGACTAAGTAATTCATACGGGAGGCTACGATCACATATGAGTTAACCATAACCTCGACTGTGAAATAGCCTCATCTTCCAAACTCGGGCTGTCTCTTTGTGGCTATTTCTGTTGGTATTGAGTCTGAAGCTGTAGACCTAATTCGCTGACTTATGGAAAATGAGGATGTAGGATAGTGCATTGGAAGGATGGCGGTCCCAGATGACGCTTCAGCAACCTCGTCAAGATCAATAAATTGGTAAGCCCAGAAAGAACAGAGGATAAACGTTACTCCGGTCACAGCGGATGTAGCAAGGTAGAATATCGAGATCTAAACTCACTTTTAGTGGTGCAAATGTTAGTCACTTGAGCAGGGCTTCTTACCTTCCCCCCTGTGGTTGCTACTTCTCCTCTGAAAAGTGGAGTGCAGACATAAACGGTCAGCCCTACTAGGAAGAACAGCGATGCGTAAGACATGAGCATCATTGGGGCTTGCCAAGTGAAAACCATCTTCCATCGTATGACGTAGTCTTGAGGATGTGTTCTCCAAGTGTCTTGCTCTATACGTTGCAGCCTACTTGGTGGTATCACCATTATCAGCGCAAGATATCTTCTGAAGTCTCCGCCGGATTGAAGCTGTAGCGAGGGTGGGTTTAAGGCATTGAAGATGAATGCTTGGGATGATGAAAGTAAAATGGCGATAATTGATAGTACAAGGCTACTGTACCAGCAGGCTGAGCCTATCCAAAATCTATTCGAAATCGGCTGCCAGGAAAAGCATCCAATGACAGCAGCGGCAAGAATAGTACTCTTCGAGGGACTCAGCTTGATTCTACAGTAGAAAGCGGTGAGATGACCTCACAGCGACTTGTATGAATTGTAACTCGTATAGTTTTCTTTCTCGCCAGTAGCTCAATATCCCAACCAAGTCAGAATCACTATCTCCTCTTCGCACGCATTTCGCGATGTGTATGATTGGTAAAAGGGTATTTTGACGGAAAAAGCGGTAATATGGCAGAGTCCCAAGAGTCACAGTAAGATGCTCTATCCAGTGAAAGATCTTCACCAGCCACTTCTAAGCCTTAAGTCAGACCTACAACTCAAGAAAAGCTAGGATAAGAGTGATAACCTTCATTGATGTTCTCGTGACACTGGCAGGCATTGTGATGAGCGATCTAAAGGCCCGACAGCTATATCATCGACAAGAGCGGGTAAGATAGGCAGCAAGTATAATTCAGAAGGATGACAATATAATATGTAGCCTCGGAATACTGAAGCAAGGAAGAAAAGCCTTATGTTGGACTGTCGGCTGTAGGGCATCTTCAGCCTCAGAGCTGACTGTACTACACGACAAGGTGGCACGCTGACACTACTGATTAGCATATGATCCCCATTATACTGTTGCCTCTCTATATTAAGATTATCGTTCACTTAGTTGAATACAATCTAATTTTCTACTGTGTAATACCCCGTAAGAAATTTGTGGAGCTTTTTTTTGGGGGGGGACTTCATCTGGGTGACTTCTGCAACAAGTACTATGAACTGATGCTATGCTTTAGTACCTCATCCTTTTGTATTTGAGCACAGGCCTAAAAACCCCCCTAATATAAATCCCATATTCTAATAATTATCACTGGTCCCTCAAAACGCCAATTGAACAAATACAATCTGCTCTTTTCCGTAACGTCTAACAAAAGAGGTATCCACCTTAACTTCTTCCAATTATATTATATTTGTTCAGAGTAAACTTTAAAAACCCAATGTGGGAACTAAACAGGTCGATAACGATTCAATTTATGTGTTTCCTCCATTCCGGGGCGGTTTATACCTCCAAGTATTCCTAGCTCTTTGAATGGCATTGTCGAGGTTCTCCTCCTTCAACTTATGATCGTTCAAAAGATGTTCGCAAAATTCATTCTTGCTGTACCAAAGTTGTTCGACTTTCCCAGGGCAGCCATGTTCATTACAATCAAAATAAGCCTTGACGGCATAGCGCTCCCAGCGCGATTCATCCGCAGTTCTAAGTCGCCTACGCCGAACAAGCTCGAGCGCACATCTATGAAAGCTCTCTTGTATCTCTGGGTTGAGAGCCCATGTTTGGTATGCATTTTTAATTTTGGTTTTGGTGTGTTTTCCACTTTTTCTTGGCTTCCACTCATCAAATTCAAGGTCTGAGAGACCGTCCACTTCATTAAACCGAAAATATCCGAACTTAAGTTCCTCGGACTTATTTCTCATCTCCTGGTGTGGGGGTTCTGGATCCCCAACAGCGGCCATTCCAGCTTTGATAAACCGCCGGAGTCCAGAATGAAACCTGTTGATTTTTTGTCTTCCTGTTCCAATGCTGACAAAGGATCCCACTCTTTCATTTGATGAATTTACTTCTTGCCAAGCCTCTTTGGACGGATTGTTCGCAGGCCCAAAGCCCCCGTCAATAAAAGTGACAGGAATGCTTGTCCTTGGTGATGGAGCCGTTGCCTTCAAACTTGAAGTGACACGCTGAAAAAATCCTTGTTTTGGTGGTTGTATCTCTTGCTCCAAGTAGGATTGCATAGGACTAAAGTAGAGTGGAGCTGCTGTTGTTGCCCTCGCGACTTCCCACAAGGGGTAGTCAGAAGCCTTGCCAGGATTTCTCACAAACGGAGTCCTTCTGTAGTGGTCATAAGACCGAAATATATAAGGGCTCTCCCATGTTAGCCCAGTTTTCTCAGTGTTGTCATGACCGTCCCTTCTGTATGCAAAAACGAAACTACTCTAAATTAGCCCCGCTGGTTTTGTAAGTGGAAGAGGCTCTTACACTCGGCAAATTTCGCGTCCAGTCTTTAATGTACGCCTAATATCCGTAGAGTTCTCTCCCCGTCTTGTTATGACATCTTGGATGACTCGTTCAAGAACTCTTGTATCGTACTTTGGACGTTTCAAACATGCCGTCGGAAGAAATGTTTGGTGAAAAATATTTGGGTGACCAAAGACGCTCCCAGCAAGTTGTTCGTATTCAGTTATACAGTCATCTATATTCATGCGGAGTCGGCCGAGCATAATCGCAATAAGACTAAGTTACAATAACTATTAGTGTACTGTAAACATCACCCGCAAGGTAAGCGTACCCTCCAGTACTAGTTCCACATATGTAATCGAAGTAGTGGCAGGGTAAATATACACCTTGTATTCCTTCGTCATCATTGTCGGATGAGGATGGCGTGTGCGAAGCATGCTGAGGCTGTTTCAGTGGATAAAAACTTGATTTTGCTGGAGCTTGATTCCCCTTTCCATCTACATGATTATCTTCGATGAATCTGATAAGGTTCATGAGATATTTTAGAATGTAGAGGCTATAAAGACCCCGGATTCCTCCACCGTCTGCATACTTTGTAAATCGTAGGTAAATGACATCTTTGACGGGTGCTCACCAAAGCTGAGAATATTCTTTGCCTCCCAGGGTTCTTCTTCTTTCACTAGTTCCCTCTCTTTTTGGCATTTCGGTACAAGTTGTGATAGCCTTCTCTCGGTTTTTATCCTTTCAATCTCCAACGGAGGTGATGCCGACCTGGACCTTATAGACCCTGAGTCAAAAGCATGCCTATGAGTCAAGGGAACTGGAGGTCCAATGACCGACGATTCTAGGATTAAGGGGACGATCGGTTTCTGTGAAGAGGCCATGCTAGAATGGCACAATGCGAAAGCTATAATGTAATGACCCACTTATATCAATATCTATACCAAGGAAAACCAAGAGCAAGTACATTTTCTTCAGTGGATTCTAAAGAAGGCTGTAATAAAGGATCAATTGCCAATTCTTAACGCGGGCTTCATGCAGAGGCCCACCTGCGAAGCTGACCGCAGGCTTTGAAATGGAGGACAGCATGAAAAAGGTTAAGCCAATGGGCGGCGGCATGTAAGATATTGACAAAAGTTGGCATTGTAACGATGAAAGCCACACCACTCATGTTTATGCAGTCCCCCGCTCTATAGTTTCCAGGCGGTGGAATTGGCATAAAAGAAATAGGGCTAGCGAAGGGTTTGTATAAGTAACTAGAGTCTTAGTGCTAGTTTCATAAGTACTTATCAAACCCTTAACTCTGTAGCTGAAAAACGGAGTGTCTTTCCCTCTCTCTTACTCTTAGCTGTTCGAGCTCTACTGGCGTTTAAGATGCCGGGCCATGTTTCACGGCACCTCTTGGCAGTGATATTGGTACTAATAATAATAATTCCCGAGGGGGCAACAGATGCCAGAATTCCGTACGCACCTCTCGAATTAAGTGGAAATATTACTAAAATTAATCTTTTCTTTTTATTTGAAAAATACCATCGATAGTGTTCTAGAGCCGCGAGAAGATCTATCAATAAGAGAAAGGACATCGAATCTTTAAGGGCGTTAGTCGGGGTTTGGACTCTCCCTGAACAGTTTCGAGCCGAGTTTGGCGCTCGGGGCTTCTAGTACTTACTATGTGACAGTATTAATACCAGAGCTTTTACTTCTTGCCAAAGCGTACACTCAACTCACTGTAAGAGAGCTTTTAATTATTAAGGAGCAATCTCTCTGTAGGGGTCGTTACTTGGCCGCTTTCCTTATCAGTGTGTCCCCGGAGACAAGGTGCCAGCACATCTTTGTCAGGGGGCGGGAGGCTCACGGGGTTGTCACGGGATTTGCACGAATATATTCTAATTAAGGACTAATATGGTAGTACACGGATTTAGGAAAAGGGGTAATATAAGGGCCGTAGGAGGCTCCTTAGCTTTTAGTCTTGTTTTAGGAGTATATCTACTGTGGCTTCTTCACCCTGTTCTATCTCGCCTGCCCGATTTACAGAAATCGTAAGAAGACACTGTGGACGATCCAAATTCGCCTCCATGACTCACCTGTTTTTGGGAGCCGATTATGGCTCCCTCTTGTAGGGCAGTCCCCACGGAACGGCCTTAAAATAGGCGGCGTCCAGTTTAGGTCCCCTCCAGTTCAAGCATTTGCATTTTAAGATCACGGGACCGCACATTTTGGATGGGGATGATGATCGATGTCTCTCTGGAATCACAAAGCGACCACCTCTGGCCTGCAACATCTTGATGGAGACTATCTCTCAACCCTAGTAGGCTAAGAGACTCCACTGTTTTCTCTGCAATTCGATTCTCCTATTAGGGCGTCATTACCGTCCTTTCCCTCCGTTCTCAGATGTCCTTTCTTTTCCTCCCTTGCGTGCCAGGCTCATACTCGACCCTCTTCACATCCTCCCACTCCTATTCCGGCGGAACAATATCCCTATACTTCTCCCTCAAAATACTCCTGCCCGGCTGTCCCCAATACGGACCCATTGTCTCCTCACTATAACAATACCGATCTAGTACCTTACTAGCTTGGTCGTTGCCTATATCGAGAGTGTGGTGCACTTGTGTAGCAGGCCAATTCGGCATTATCCTTATACCCCCAAAACGCCAGCGTGCCGCCCCTCCGCCCCTTCCTGCTAAGTTCAGGTCACACTTTGCTATAGTCAAACCAATGCGCTGCCTGGCCTACTATAACTATATCGACACTCCTATCCTTAATAAAACTCAAATCTTCGGCTGACGCTTGTCGGAACTCGATGTTGTCATACTTGGAGTCGGGGGTAGAAGACCGCGCTTGGTTTATTATGGCATCCGATGGATTGGTGACTAGGACGCGTGTAAAGGAGGAGGAGAGTTCACGCGATATCAGCCTATGTCTGCATCCTGGGTCGAGGAGGAGGGAGGAGGGAGGAGGGAGGCGCGTAGCAGGAGAGTACTAGTTTGAAGAAGGCGGGTAAGTAGGAGGGTTGGAAGGCTGCGTAGGAGAGGGCATTAAAGGTGCTTTTTCTGTGGCTGTTAACTTTGTTTGACAGTGCAAGAGGGGAGGTACGCGAAGGTTGCCATTTTATGGTAATAGGTTTGGAGATAGAGGAAAGATAGGAAAATAGGAGCTTGCTGGCCCTGGGAAATGCGGTAGTGAAGCGTAGATATCAGTTGTGTGCAGAACCTGAAATATACCCCTGGGGGTAACTTGAATCTAATTAATTTCTCTTCCTAGGATTGACTGTGTTCATGCAGATTTGAGTCAAGGCAGGAGTTGTCAAGCTAGGCAAAATAGTTATGCCTCCTTAATGTTGTTGTACGAGTCACTTGGCTCGACCCCGAAGACTGATACCTCGAGCAAGAAGAGGGCTGACTCTCGAGAAGGTACCTCAAGAACATATACTAATCATAGCAGGTCGTTACCGGCGTGGCCTACCTCACAACGGGTCTCTTACTTGCTCGAATATCTTACTGAGCACAGATAGCGATGTAACAATTAGTGAGTAACCTTCCTAATACCGAGTAATACATGAGTCTAGAGTGTTATTACGTAATACCCAAATCAAAGGGCACACCTCGTAATATTAGGGCCCTTTTATCAATCACGATAGAATTAATACAGAAGTATGTTACTGTGGGAATATATATGAGTCATATAGGTCGAATGGGTAGGAATAGCCTCACCCATTGCCCCTTTGAGCTTTATGGGTGAATATGGGAGATCGACAAGAGCTAGCTGGCGAATCAATAGGATTCACCAGGAGGCACCTCTTGGGTATATAAAGGGGTCCTCCTCCCATATCCCTTCTAGCTTTAGACTTAATAAATTACATTGAACACTACTAATTCTCAACACATTGATTGCAATCACCCCTGAGGTTTACCAACTATAACCTATTTATTAATCTGAGGGCAGAATACTTTGTGATTTTTTTTTTAAATCATTTCATAAAGTGAAGGGCTTTTAGTGTGAAATTGTGGTGTTCTGGCCTGTGTAACAGTGGATGTGGAGCTGAAGCGATTATTCACGCATCGGCAATATCAAGCTCACCGAGTAGGAAGTCCGCCGCCGAAAGAGTCTTGGATGCCTCCATCTCCCTATCCCAAAAGATGATTAGAAGACCATCTGCTATAGATGGTTATATCGATGCCGAACTGGCCTGCTACACAAGTGCACCACACTCTCGATATAAGCAACGACCAATGGATACTATTTCTCAGCCTAGCCAGTATCTCCCCAAGAGGGGGAAGACCCGCTCGTGGCCGCCAGGGAAGAGAGGGATTGTATACGATCCAGGAAATAAATCTCTGAAGATCCGTCGGATTAAGGAAATCGAAAGGGAAAGATTGAGCCAGAGTGAGTTAACCACTCTGAAAATACGCACTAGAAACCTGCCTGACTTTTTCGCAGATCCCAGTTCGCAAATAGAGTACACGTCTTGCGAAATCCCTTCCTCCAACATTATCAACGTCTTCCAAAACTCGAGAGATGGCGAAGTGGGCACTAGCGATCAGGATGGAAATATCTTCATCGGGAGATTGAACCTGGAGCAGTTGGGTTTGATGGATAAATTTTCGCGAATGCTTGGCCAGTTGAAAACTCTCTATATCGTGAAAGGCAGTCTACCTATTGAATGATGGATCTATATTCTCGCTGGAGTTGGAGTATGATCAGTACTTTAGGGTTGGGTTATAGTGTGCTACTTCATTCATCTATGACTTTTCAAAATGCGGTTTTCTTTGAAGGTGAACCTTTTCATAACATGCTGCGAGGGCGAGATATTATTGCATTGCTAGTATATGATTATGATACGAGCCATCTTGTAATCCAACAACATATAGTGTCTTCTATGTTTATTTCTAAGCATAAACTAAAATCCATTATTCAGAATATTGTTTTATCTTTTTTACCCTAAAAGCAGTTAATGAGAAAGCTTTTCTTACATTCATTATATGGCGTCAACTCCTAGCACTCCATTCCCTATACTACCTTCTATCTTTCAAAATACCAAAAGCCCACATCAGAATACCCAGATGACACCACGTCTTCACGAGCCACCAAACATCTCCCTCTCCCAAATCTCCTCAGCCTCTTCTTCAGTTTTGATCTTCGATAGTTCCGCGCTATGGCATTGCGTGTCCATTAAATGCCACCACAAGGCTTCATCGGAGTCAAAGCTCCTATGATCCTTGTCCAACTTTCCCGGACAACGAAAGCAAAACCATAGATGTCCATGGCGATCAGCAAGTCCCGGGGCGGCAGGCCGTTTTATATGGCTCGAGTGTTTTGATGATATGTGTAAGATGAGTTCCCTGAGATTTGGGAAGGCTTGTTGTTTGCAGGGACCATCGAAGCAGTATTTGGTTTGAGACATGTGGGGCAAGATGCTGTGGCGGGTTCGAGGTGTTTGGTAGTTTTGAAAGGGAGAAGAGGATGGGGGAGATGCGAGTTGGGTGTCTCGTTGGGCAAATCGAGAAAGGCTGTGCTTCTTCCCTCACTTAATAAAGGCGATAAGCGCTGCGTGCTGAGCGCTACACAAGAGAAAGTTAATGTTATGGCCTTAGGCAGCGCTGAGGCTCTCCGAGCACATGACCTAAGTCAGCCCACCATAATAGCCCTCTTGCTCTTAGATCTACTGTCTCCCTCAGGAGCTATTGTATATACTAGCATTCTAGCGTAGATATAGAGTCTTTACTGTCGTCCAGACGTTCACAATTTGTATCAGGTGCCATTATATCTAAAGTTACAGACCTACTCGAGACTTCTAGAACTTGGACGTATAGCCCGTTCGGGTCAGTACGCCGGCTTGGCTTTGTTACGCATAAAACGGCAAGTTCTACGAATTGAAGATGTTGTTGCGAGAACTAATGAAGCCTTTGGTCCGTTGTTGGGCGATATTCCTTAGATTAATATAACTAGTTTTGAGCGAGTTGAGTAGAGAAGAAGTCTTTATCGCAAAATAATACAGAGAGACAGACATATAGAGAAGTCAATTTATGAATTTCTATCCCAACAACTATCAAATGCTTCAGGGCAGATCGTATCCCTGCTATTCGGCTTATTATTATAGTAGCCTACCTCATCGTCGTTCCCGAAAATATCCCGCGCAAGGTCATCCTCTCTCCGCTGCTCCAACTCGTCAAGCATCTCACAACCCGCCTCTCGGTTCCCGGCCCACCATCCGAGCTTCTTCGACTGAGGTTTCGTACCCTGGAGAATGGGCCTCCGCCACACGGCGCTCGCTCTCATGTACCTTTCGTATCCTGAATACGCTTCAAGTAGAGAGCATGCAAGTCCGGCAGGTGAATAACGTCATTGGCACAATATTGCTCGGACATGGTAAGCGCCATACATAAGCCCAATTGCAATGCCGTGCAAATAAAAAGGGGCAAAAATGCAAAAACATACAACAGTAAGGATTCGCTGATGGTCACCCACTCAACTACTAACTTACCGATTTGAAGCTTATGTATGGCAGAGCGGACGGGATGCCCAGTTGTCTTCAATCTCTGGTCGTATGTATTAGGTATGTTCTTAATTAAATATACAAAGCATATATTTTTTATAATTAAGTTCGTTATCGAAAGAAGCATCAAATTATTAGACATCTGCGCGTCACAGCCAACAGAGGGAGCAACAAAGCTTGCTACAACAAATGTAGGGATGTACACATTCATCTTCATACTGAGACTTGAAGAATTGAGTTTCATGCGACAGCAGCTGAATTTCGGCGTGAGCATGACATTTTTCTCCTCGAAGCTTGCGGAAGCTGTTTTTGATAGCTTCATATTCAAGATGGTGAAGCCAACCTCTGCATACATGGAGCTCGAGGCTCTTGATAATTTCCAGTGATGTTGTTGCTTGTGCTCGAACGGGGTTGGGCATTTCTTTTGTGTGGATCGCTGGCTGAAGAGGTATTGGGATATACTCCATAGACTTGAAGATAGGCATGCTCTCAGCAGCTTGAATGAACGTGTCGACACTATAGTAAACTCGACAAAGAGATTTCAGGGCTGTAACTGCTTCGTTTTGCTTCTTTCCTGAATTTTGTGAGTCTTGAAATCGGGCACGTAAATGTGCCTGGAACGATGCTTGAAACCATGGAGATCGCCAGACAGAAAATAAGGATGCAAATAGCTGCTGGAGGATTGCCCGACTCATATGATCATCCTCGTTTGCATCCAAAGAAGACACCTGGTCAACTAGTTTGAATATGCTGTCGGCCTCGTCGTTGATGTTTCAGAGACTTTGAGCAGACAAAGCAACTCTGGAAATAATTTCAGCTTCATCAAGTGAGGCCCCTGAAAACTGAAATTCGTTGCCGTTGTCGTCGATGCAGCTGCGGGTATTGAGGACTGGTAGCTTTGGAAGTCACTCATCAGAAAGTCTTGGTCCCTTATCTTGAGTTGTGTATGTTGTTGGCTCTCCGAATCCTAACGCTTTCCTCAGTTTGTTCAGATAATAGGCGATTCGCGGGCGTTGGTACTTCAAGATCATGTCGAGCATGTAGACTTGATCTTCCTCAGCCGCGGCCCCTATATTATGTTATCGTACAGTAAGTAATATGGCAATGCTGGCAGTACATAAGTTTACCCTTTCTTGATATTCGCTCCATGCAGGCCTTCCAAGAACCTAGAAAACCTGTGTCGTCGGCCGAATTATGCTGATCCAACCCTTCATTCTTCGCGCAGAGAATCTTGACCTTGTTATGTTCTTCGTCTATAATCATCATCGTACTGGATACATGTTTTGGATCGAGAATCGGGCCTTTGTTAACTGTGCGATCTGACTTGTATCTTGCTAGTATTCTGCTAGACGGTCAAGGACTTTGTTCCGTAAAGTTTTAGTGTTGCGCTCCTTCATGTCCTCAACGCTGATAATTTCAACCTCCTCCAAATCCTCTTCAGGATAACCTTCTCCACTATCAGCGTCGTCGGAGGTACCTTTCTCCAGGAAGGCTTCCTTGTGGTCAAGAACTAGCTCATCAAGGTTTGCTGGACGCTCAACAAGTAATCTGAGTAAGCATTGAGGGATGCAGCTGCTCGAGTAGCAAAGCGTGGCGTTCAACAGGAGCAGACATAATCCGGCTCAATCTCTCACCCAAGAATGTAATCAGATGATACGAGACTAAAATCTCCACCCGGTACTCAAGGGGATGAGCCTGCGGAGAGCCGAAGTCTTTTAGGTAGAAGTTTGGCTCCAAGATATGAGGCAGCTGGCACTGCATATGCTGCTGTAGAACAGAACCATGCAAAACAGAGTCACATTATATATGGAAGGATTCTACACTTATTAAAGTTAGCATAGCCGAAATCACTGCATACCATCACAGGTAATTCTTACTTTAGCTTTAATGGTCTCGAGTCGATCATCTGAAAAGTTTCCCAGTAGTTCTAGACCGCCCGCTGTGGAAGGCAAACCATGATATCAACGAAACTTGTGGGTCTGAATCATATAATAGTAACATTTCTAGAGACCCGTAGGGTCATAGTGGTATTGGAATCGTGGAGTTCGCCACACATGCACATGGCTACAACGGGGAAGAAAAGCGCAAGAAAATCTAGATAGAGGAATATTGGGGGGATCCGGAAGTGACAAAAAACAGAGCCTCGTCTCTAATCGGAATTGAGAAGATTGGCCATTCCAATTAGTATGCTCTTGAATAGTGGCGCCGTGGTCCTGGTTGGAAGTGGTTCACTCCGGGCAAGAACTGGGCCCAGGGCTTCGAGAAGCGATATCCAGCATTCCAATCAAGAAAAGTGAAAGCGATAAACTGGAAACGTTACGAGATCAATACTTTATAACAAAATAATACACTGGTTTAAGGTGATTGATTGGAAAAAATATTCAAACATTCAAAAATTTGCCTATTTTACTAGAAAATATTTATAATATAAACAAGACTGGATTTATATTATACATACTTAGCTCTATCAAAGTCTTTATAGAACGATCCGCAAGATTAAAAGCGCGGGCATCCGGCGAACGATGTAACTGCCATCGAGTGCTAGTTCTAGCATCAAGTAACGTTGAAGCTCTCTTAGACCTGTTGGATTTTCGGGTCCAACTAAATCATGTGATCGATCGAAGCACGTGTACTCGGGTAGGTGTACTCGGGTAATTTATGCGCCCCAACCGCGCCTCGGGAAATTTGTGGCGTAACCCCCCACGTCTCGGCCCCGCCCCCACAATATTTTGTTTTTCAAACCTCCATACCCCACACTACCAACAACTTTCCGATCATAGCTTGAAGCACAACACCAGCAACATCCTCAACAACGCACTTCGAGAATGTGTTCATCCTGCTGCACGGGCAAACTAGGCGAGCCTTGTGCGACAACCGCGTCGAGGCCCGTTGAAGAGTCTCTTCCAATATCTAAGCCGGAGGTTGAAGAGACTAGTTTCATTGCGGTACAAGTCAAGCCTACAACCCAAGCTGAAGCTCAGAAACCTGCAGAGCATACCAAGACAGTCAGTCCTTGTGCTGAGTGCGACGACAGTTTGAGCCCAGGACGGCCTTGCTGTGACGGTGGGTTGGCTCATTTCAACGACGAACCTTGGTATACTGATATTCAAAGAATCTTGCATGGTTCGCATCGCTATTCGCGAGTGCGAGGACTCGTGTAGCTCTGATGGCGACTGTGCGAGCACTTCGAGTGGTTACAAGGATTCCGGTAAGCCTCAAATTTACCAATCTCTTGTATATGTGACCAACACAGCATAGATAAAGAAGATGATTGCTGTGCAAAAGCTGCCCAATCTGCCAAGACGAAGAAAAGACCCTGCCAGCGCCACATCCAGTCAGCGAAGAGCCGCTTTCAGCCGACTCTCGACGCTCTTGGATGCATCTGCCGTGCGCTCTTTGCCTTGAACCTTGAATCATGCTGTGTGAAGGGACAAAATACTCAACGCGAGTCTTGTCGATCTAGTGCCGGGATTAATAGCCCTCGTCCCTCATCTGCAATATCTATAGAACATGCCAAAGGCGATGGCTGCTGCTCTTTCGCCTCTCCTGATACATGCAAGGAGCCTGTTGAACCAGACTGCAAGAGAGGCTGTTTTGGACCTGCTAAGGATTCCTCTGATGGTAAATCGAAGCCATCAATATTGTCTACCTCGTGTGCCAAGAAATGCTGCAGCGAGACGTCGAAGCCGGCGAAGATAGTGGCAACATCCGATAGTTGCTGCTCTGGCGGCTCATGCTTGAAAGAGAAAGAAATCTCAGGGGCAGCAGCCTCTGAGGTCCACCTTGACCTGGAAAAAGGTTTCTTGGGTGGTGAGCATGTCGTTCTTAGCATCCAGGGAATGACCTGCACTGGTTGCGAGACGAAGCTCGAGCGAACTCTCGCCAACATATCTGGTATCTCAAAGGTCAAAACCAGCCTAGTTTTGTCGCGTGCCGAATTTGATGTCAATATGGCTCAGATCTCAATTGATGAGGCAGTGGTACGACTCCAGAAAGCAACAGGCTTTCAATGTCAGAAACTCTCCCAGGTTGGCCATGAGCTAAAGATTCTGTCGTCTAGCGTCTCAGAGAAGTTGCCTGAACAATTACCGCTGGGTATATTGAGCATCAATTCTACTACTGATGCGAACCTCAGGATTGCTTATGACCCTCAAGTCATTGGAGCTCGAGACATCGTTGAAAAGGCTTTTAATCAGCAGCTAAAACTGGCCCCCAATGATCCAGATCCATTAATCTCGACAAGCAACAAGCATGTTTGGCAAGTGGGGCTGGCAACTCTCATGTCCGCATGCCTCACCGTGCCTGTCTTGGTTCTAGCTTGGGCTCCCCTCCCAGCACGAGAGATCATTTATGGCTCGGTGTCATTGGTGTTAGCGACTATTATTCAGATATTCATCGCAGGCCCTTTCTATGTTGCCGCTTTGAAAAGTTTGATATTCGCACGAGTTATTGAGATGGATCTTCTTATTGTTTTGAGTACCAGTGCCGCTTACAGTTTCTCGGTTGTCGCTTTTGCTCTACTGGTTGCAGGCAAGCCATTGTCAACAGGCGAATTCTTTGAAACCAGCACTTTACTAGTCACTCTGATTATGTCAGGTAGATTCATCACCGCTTTGGCACGACAAAAAGCCATAGAGTCCATTTCAATCCGCTCATTACAGCAATCTACAGCCATGCTAGTCGAGGGCGATGGCACGGGTACCCGAGACATCGATGTCCGTCTTCTTCAGTATGGCGACATCTTCCGGGTCATGCCTGAAGCAAAAGTTGTCACTGATGGCACCGTCATCTCGGGTGACTCAGAAATCGACGAGTCAATGATTACCGGAGAGTCGAGCCTGGTGACGAAGCGTAAGGGGTCGCCTGCTATTGCTGGCTCCGTCAATGGTTTAGGTACCTTGGATGTTCGGTTGACCCGGCTTTGTGATGACAATACTATTAGCACTATTGCTAACATGGTTGATGAGGCAAAACTATCAAAGCCAAAGATGCAAGAGATAGCTGACCGTATTGCTGGATATTTCGTACCAGTTGTTATAGTCATCACCATTATTACGTGTGTCGTCTGGATCGCTGTCGGTATCGCCATTCAAAAAAAGAGCAGCTCAGATGCCGCCATCCAGGCAGTGACGTATGCTATTGCTGTCTTGATTATTTCATGCCCATGCGCAATTGGATTGGCTGTGCCTATGGTTATAGTCATTGCTGGAGGCGTTGCTGCAGATAAGGGAGTCATCTTTAAGTCGGCAGATACCATCGAGGCCGCCAAGAATGTCACTCATGTTGTGTTCGATAAGACAGGCACACTGACTATGGGGCATCTGAGCGTCGAAGAAACTCGTTATGTTGACGGTCTGATGGAAGACATTAAGCCAATCCTGCTTGGGCTGGTGACTGGAATCAAGCATCCTGTTTCTCAGGCAGTTGCTGAGCACCTACAATCTCTTGGTGTATCTCCGGCCCCTGTTCTCGATATACAGTCACTCCCAGGAAAAGGCGTTCTCGGTAAATGGAATGGCAATGAAATTCGCGCTGGGAATGCATCGTGGACGCAAACTACTTCCTTACCGGAGTTAGAACAATTTGTTACGTCTGACTCGACGGTCCTTTGCTTCACTGTTAACAAGACTCTTCAAGCCGTATATGCACTCCGGGATACTCTTCGTCCCGAAGCCGCTCACGTCGTCTTAACACTTCGTGCTAAAGGAGTTTCCGTCAGCATTGTCAGCGGTGATGAAACAGGTGCTGTTCAGAAGACTGCAGAAAGCTTAGGTATCCGGCCGTCCAATGCTCTGTCACGTTGTTCACCAGCAGACAAACAAGCTCATATCCAGACACTGAAGACCTCCTCCGCGAACTCCACCATCCTTTTTCTTGGTGACGGCACCAACGACGCAATTGCTCTTGCCTCCGCTGATATCGGTGTTCATATGAGCGAAGGCACAGATGTCGCTCGTAGTGCTGCGGACGTCGTCTTGACGCACGCAGATCTCCGGGGGGTACTTGTGCTTATGGCGCTATCTCGTAAAGCATTGCGCCGCATTATGTTCAACTTTGCCTGGTCTTTCGCTTATAATCTTTTTGCCATCCTGCTAGCCGCCGGAGCATTCGTCAACTTTCGAGTCCCACCAGCCTTTGCAGGAGTCGGCGAGATCGTGAGTGTCCTGCCGGTCATCGCTATTGCGGTCGGTTTGCGATGGGCCAAGTTTTCGGCTTAGGATGACTTATGGATCTCATTTGGGATGGGCAAATGGTGAACTTTCATTTCTTATGCTCGTCCAAGAGCAATTCATGTTGTATCTGGTTGATTAGTCTTTCTAGAACTTTTATATCCATGTCGTCACCTGTGAAACTTTTATCACGCTTGGTAGTATCCACATGATAGTACCATACCTAAATCAGCCTTTTTCAGTAGATTCTGGCTCCTTGGTTTTGTCATCCACTTTATGCTTTCTGCAATGACAGTGGTACTGGATAGAAGCCTTGGACCTCCAGGACATAATGGTGTCGTTGTTGCGAGGACAGCAGGAAGCGATATCTTGGTCATTGTCATCAAGTCCGAGATCCGGATATTACCCAGTTAATATTTATCTCCGAACCATATTACCATTATTGTTGAGAAGTTAGGGCAGATTAGGTAATAGACGAGTCAAGGATTCACCCATTGCATGCTAGGAGCTTGGATTCACTTGGAGAGAGTACTTAAGGTTCCTACTTCCCACGGACAGAGGTCCTGGGACTGTAGTCTACATAGAGAGCTCATATAGCAATATATGACGTCCAACCCCCGCTGAGCCCCTCATATATCCAATAATTATATATATATATAATATTAAAACATTAAATATAATTTCCATCCTTTATTATTTCTTTCTTGTAATTTTCTCTTGGTAACGCAAATTTTACTCGTTCTCAAATTACATAGAAGAAAATTCAAACTATTTTGAACAAAAAAAAAAAAAAAAAAGCCTAAAATAGCCATGATGTGAGGGACGAGATAACAGAGTGAAGAAGCCACAATATATGTATTACAAGACTTAAAGCTAAGAAGCTCCATCGGGGACCCTATATTACCCCTTTTTCCAAATCCGTGCACAATTATACTGGTCTTTAACCGTGCCAGTCCCGTGCCGGTCCCGTGAGTCTACCGCCCCCTGACACATGACACATGAACTGTTAACTCCGGGATTCGGACATCAGCCAATCCTTATCTCCTGTTCGCCAATGGGAGCACATTTCACCATATTACAAACACAGCATATTATTGGAATGTTGCGTGTACAAGTACTACTATCCTTCCATTATTTTTTCGCCGTTGTATTTCTAATTAATCTTTCGATACTCGAGGATCGAAAATTTTACTTTCTCAGACTATTAAAGCAAAGTTGCAAAATGTCTCCAGACCAAGGAAAAAACATAGCCGCTGTGATCGAGACGGCTAAAGCTCGAATCACCATAACAGTGAGACCGATTCCTACGGCGGGACGAGATGAGATAGTGGTTCGAAATTATGCGATTGCTGCGAATCCCGCCGATGTAAGACATTCCTTAAATCCCCGTCGATTTCTAACACCGCGAAGTGGAAAATCCAAGACTCTGGCTTTATCATAACGCAATACCCCACTGTTCTGGGCTCCGACATCAGCGGCGTGGTCCACTCTATCGGGTCCTCCGTCACCAAATTCTCACCTGGTGACCGTGTTATGGGTTTTGCAGGCGTGATCTATAACAACCAACCTGACCATGGAGCGTGGCAAACCTATACCCTGCTCCGGGAAATCAACACAACAAGAATCCCTAATTTCATGTCTTTCGAGGAAGGCTCGGTATTTCCTATGGCGTGCGCGACGGCGGCCTGTGCGTTGTTCATTAATTTGGAAATCCCAAGGCCGTTTGGATCTGTGAAAGAGAGAGAAGAGGGTTTCTTAGTTTGGGGAGCCGCGTCCGCAGTAGGTTCCGCGACGATTCAGATTGCAAGGAACTTAGGCTTCAAAGTTTTTGCGACGGCGAGTCCGGCTCATCACCAAAGACTCAAATCCCTTGGCGCGTTTGAGCTATTTGCTTACCGCGATGCAGACGTTGTTTCCAAGATAGCTGCAGCTGCTACAAAGGCGGGAACGACCATAACGATGGGATTTGATACCGTGACTGAAGGGGAAACAGCAAAGCTATCTGCTGATGTACTGATTTCTTGCAGTGGTGTAGGGAAATTAGTATTAGTAAACCAATGGCCAAGTAAAGATCCAAAGCCAGAAGGGATTGAAATTTTGAACGCGATGGCGGCTAGAGTGGGTACTGATTCGGCAGATATGGGGGCTTGGTTCTTTAATGAGTGGCTAAGGGATGAGTTGGAGAAGAAGAGTATAGTGCCTAGCCCACCGATTGAGATTGTAGAGGGGGGCCTTCCAGCTGCACAGAAGGCATTGGATATGTTGAAGAAGGGAGTAAGTGGGAAGAAACTGGTTGTGAAAGTTGATTGAGCAAATTAAAGCATCAAATAGGCAAGTAGAATATATAATCTAGTCGTGATCTTGGAGGCATATTGTAAAGACTCACCATCCGTAACACTCGAACGCTTGTCCTCGGACGAATAAAACAATTCGAGAGGATTGAATAACTTCTCTTTCAGTGATCTATGAGTTTGTAGATCGGGGGTCATATTGTCCATAGTTCGACTCAAACAACGTGCCACTATCCAACAATAGGAATGCTAGTAGCCACCGAAGAAAAAGGAAATAAAAATGTCAAGAGTTGTAAATAGGGGGTAGTCACGTGGATAAGTAAGAACTAGCGCAAGGCTGCATTACAGCCTCGCCCTCGCCCACAAACTTCCTCTCCCTCCACCTCACCACAAACATAACAATCACTTCAACATGCCACTCTTCGCACTCCCCCTACCACGAACTTATAAGTCTCTACCGCCAAAACCTCAACTCTCTTATCTCCCCATACGAAAACGCAAGTCGTCCGCCTCACCCTCCGACACCGACAACGAAAAATCCTTCACAGCGGAGAGCACAGATAATAAATCTTCGCTCACTGCAGCGTCTACAAACCCTCTAAGCTTGACGCCAGATGAGATCGCGCAGTATAGGCTTGCGGGGCTAGAACTTGATAAGGAGTTACCTGGGAAGAAGGTGAGGGGGTGGCCGCATCGGGGGTTTGGCCCGTTGGAATTGGGTGAGGCTGGAAGGAAGAAAAGGAAGAAGGGAAAGGAGAAGGAGAAGGAGAGGGATGATAGCGGCTATGGGGAGACTGAAGGGGAGGATGATAATATAGATGCGGAAGGAGAGAAGGAGTGGCCGCAGAGGACGGGCACACCGTGGCTGAGAATGCAGCATTTTGAGGTTTTGACAGCGATATTGCAGAGGTGTTTATTGGAGGGCGATTTTGAGAGGGCGAGCAGAGCATGGGCGCTTTTAATTCGTGCTCAGATAGATGGTAAGGGGATTGATACTAGAAGTAGTGGATACTGGGGAATCGGAGCAGAGTTGTTGATTCGTGGGTTGGAGAGGCAAGGTTCTGTGCGTGAGGCTAATGAGAACAAGGACTCAGATTTCGATTCTGAGTATCATGACGATGGCGATGGAGAGAAAGATGGAGGAGACGAGGAATTGAATATGGATAGGAGATGGGGTACCGCTGAAGGATTAGAAAAAGCGAAAGAATATTACGAAAGATTGATTTTACAGCATCCTTACAGACGACAATTCGAGCAGTTCATTTCGGCCCTCGATTTCTGGCCCCCGATGTTAGGATGCGAGATCTATGGAATACAATATATGCAAAAAGAAGCACTAAAGCGTATATCCGCCTTAGAGACCCAGGACGACGACGAAGACAATGAAAGCTCCAGTGAATCTTCTTTCCAAGCTTACAATCACGATGATGAAGAAATGCGGGATGCCGCGATGGAGAGAAAGGAACGGCGACGACACAGAAGAAAGGCAGAGCAGATATGGACAGAAAGAGAAGAAGTACGGAACACTACTTTGAGAGCGATGGAGAGGATAGCTATTCGTATGGAGCAGTTGATGACTACGCCGCCATATTCAGATAGCCATATTTTGCTGCGGTTGCGGGGAATGGTGGCCTTGTATATTGGGGATTTAAATGTACCAGAAGCTCCTATAATCAAGGACGGAGATGGAGAGGAGGATGCGGATGCTGCGCTTCTTCATGGGGACACCGATGCGGAATATAGATTATTGATGATTCAGCGGAGAGCAGATTATCGGCGGGGGCAGCAAAGGCAAGAGGAAGAGAGGAATCGAGCAAGGACTTTGTTTTGGAGGATAAAAAAAGAGGGAGGGGTTGTTGGTGATATGGAGGCGTTGTTACTACAGAACGAGGATGAGAATGAGAATGAGAATGAGAATAAGGGTGAGGATGAGGATGAAGGGAATCTTTCTGATGCTGAATAACTCGATATCATTTGAGTAGTAATAAATACATAGTGGGCTTGATGTTGAGTTTAAGATAAGAAGTCTCGCGTTTGAGAAAAGTACCAGTGTTCCCAAATTGTGAAGTTATGCCTTCAATTCGCAAAACTCCGGTCGTTATTCATGGATATTTTGAACACAACTATAGGAAAACCAAAATTCCCCCCTGATATCTGAAAATCGCGCCATCAGAGATCCCCATTTTGAGACCAATGTCCTGAACGAAAGAAGTAAGTCTAATAAAGGAAAGGCATGAGGAGTGTCATAGCATCCTACAATTTTGCGTTTTCTCCTGGTAGTTCGGCACTGACTGAATTATGCTCTTCAGGAGTATCAGCCCTAATCTCCTTAACCACATTCTCTTGGCTCCGATTCTCTTCTGCTTTTTTAAGCGCCTCCTGCTTCAATCTCTTATTCCTAGCTCTTCTTTCTTCATAATCGCCTTTATATGATCCGTCAGAAATCGAAATTCAAAATATTGGCAGGTGCAAGAACGTACCATTCTGTATCCCTTCACGCTCAGGAGGAAGAACTGTCGTATTGTGCCTGCCTATATGCAACACTGGTCGTCCTAGGATATTGGATTTCCAAAGCGCCTCACTTCCAATAAGGATCTGGAAAGGGGGATCGGCCATCGTCGTGATTAAAAATCGCATAGTGAAATTCCGAGCGCTGTTTACAATTCCTTGACCGGGACTTGCATGCCAAGTAAGATCGACAGCGCCAGCAGCAAATAGTTCTTCTCCACCCGCACCTCGAGCAGGATGTTCTTCTGGTTTCTCCAAAGGCTGGTACTTGGTGATTCCGAGATCTTGGATAACTTCCAAAGAGACCCAGTTTCCTGCTGTACAGGCAGTGTCCAGAACAGCTCTTACTTCCTTCCATAGTCTCCTCCCGGTTTTTCCAACTCGTTTCGACTGCACTTCGATGTCGGGTACCCAGGGTTGTTGAGGCTTATCATGTGACTGTGCTGGGTCGTCGGATACAAGATATCCTATCAATGCATTCACTGGAAGTCCTAGACCAAGAGCAGGGAAGAACAGAGGCGGCAGACCACCTCCCGGTAGATCGATCATCGTTTGCCCGATGGCAGAAAATGGAGGGCTTCTACCGAACATCTTAAAGTAATTAAAGAACCTGGATACGATAGTGTCGCTTCGAGTAGAATTTGATCCTGACGTCGCTGTAAAGTAGCTTCTATTGGAGCTGGGAGACAAAGGGGACTTTGGCGATTTCTTGGGTGAGAATTGAGTTGATGAATAATTGGCAAGTTTATTCCGTGGACTATTCGTTGGCGGAGAACGGGTGTTGGAATTGAGGCGAGGGGTTGAGGATTTCTCATCAACGACGACCCAGCTCTGCGACGGAAGAGTAGATTTGTTGTCATGCGGGAAACCGTTCGTCCCTTCAACGCTAATTCCCAGAGAGTCCACGGCGGTAAGGATTTGGGTCGACATGTTCCCTAAATTCTAGTTCTTATCGATGATTTGTTTCCAAAATGTATCCTATCTTAGGATTGGGGGTCGGACAAAGCTTGCGATTATCTCTAGACGAAAATGTCAAGAATTGGTTTCTTCAAACAGCTGAACTGCAGGGAGCTACGGGACACAGCTATAATCCCCCAACACGTTTGTGGTGCTTCAATGCTTTCCAGTAACCTGCGAAGTCGCGAAAACCCTCTGATCAACGTACTTGGTGGTTGGAGACCGTGAAGAAGACTAACAATCGTGCTTTGTGGCCGAGCAAGGACGGATGGAAAAATTAGAAGGGAGAGCGATCGCATCTCAGTCTTATGAAGAGGCTCGCCAATGCACCCACCCACATGTTCCGGTGATCATATTTGGCTATTGCCAGTATCTCGCACACCATTCTGATTGATGGAGGGGACCACATTCGGTTAGATATCGAGTCGGCGAAGGGTGAGGTGCAGTGGAGCTGAACTCCAGAGCCTCTCAAACAAGGATAAACTGAGCCTTCCCCATGTTCCCTTCTCCTCCCGTCCCACTCGGTCAGCAACGATGATGGACTGCCTTCATGGTCACTGCAGTCTCCCTCAACTGCGAGGGAGGATGATATATACCGTCGTTACAGAGACGGGGAGACGGGGATCGGTAGTTTTGCCACTCAGCGGTCGTCATCAGAAGAAGAATAGGGGGTTGGTAGTCGATCTCATCGATATCCTGGACTCCGCTTGCTTGAGTGGCAGCTGGGCACCTCTCAACTTCATGCGTGTCGTTTTCTCTCACTTCAGACAATTCCATCTGCGTTCAAACCATGCGCAGAATATAAAGCAAAGATATATAGCCTTACTGTCTCATTGCAAACTTTCAATTGCGTTTCGAGCTTATTACTGCATGTTGCTGATATTGCTTGTGTGAGATGGTGAAGAAGGTACGAAGATATATAGATATATATATATATATATATATATGAGGCGAGTGCTTGTCCTTCATTTCGGCTTCCGTCGGCAAGAAGCGGAAATTGACTCGTCGTTTCAACTCCTTAACTCTTCTCCTGCCACTAGATTTTTTGGTTTCTTTTTCTTTAAAAACAAACAAAAACTATTGTTCGACTTCCAACATCGACATTGACTTCGATATCGATATACAAAGTTGAATAAAGTTGGCAAGGATCTTAAGTTATAAGTATAAGTGAACATGTCAAGTGACTTGTATGAAACAATGATATTGAGAGTGTGGGAGCAAGGACCCCCCACTCAACAGTCGAGAAAATACAGACAAGCAGCTGGAATTTTCCATAACTGCACTCCACTCAACTTGAGACTGGTCGGCCTCTGCGCAGAGTACGAGAGAGAGCATCAAAGGCGTCAAAGGAAACAGTGATGGGTGACTGGTCTCGCTGGTTGTCGATTCCTGTCTTACATGCATTCTGTTTCCTGTGAGAGGTCTTCTGTGGAGGCAGCCGTATATGAATGAAAGGTACTCCTCAGTACGATGTATAGATAGTACTGTGGCGGATCAGTTGACACTTCTGTTCTCTGCATTCCCCTCGCTTGCGCCAATGGGGGTCGCGTCCCATCCCTGAATCTTCATGCCGCTACTACAAACCCAGCCTTCTATTTGATCGCCTTAATTCCCCAATCCGCTCAGATGCTTTCTCGTCAGCACTGCTGGTGCCACGTGGGAAGGATGGTGCGATAAGACCACCTCCAGCAGTATCCAGCAGGATCAGCGACCCTCGATCTTTGACCATTGTTTCATAACGGATTGATATCCTAGAACACAGCTCTTGCATAGGACATACTACACCAGCAAGACCTGTTCCGCCGAAAGTAGACACGATGGCCGAAAGTCTGCGCTCTGTGGAGTCCCTTCTTCCTCCGCTAATCAAGGGTTACCCTGAAGTGGCAGCCTTCATGAGTGAAAACCCAGAAATGGCAATGTTTCGACGATTCAGAGGTCTCAATGCAAGGAATCTACTCTATCTTCAAGCCGAACTCGTCTATATCGAGAAAGACCTTTTGAGGTGCGAGGAGGATGATGCCAAGTCTACTGACCAAAACGTTCGTCAATATTCGAAAGATTACTTCTGGATCATGAACTCCGAGAAAACAAAGAGCACACAGAAGAATCTCATTAAAAAAATGAGAGAAAAGTTGAAGGAATACAGTGAGTGCGCGACTCTATAACCGTGGCTTATGACTCGCTTATGCAGTTGCCAGATGATGTTCTTATTCAACAGACAACTCTAGACAAAATATCAAATCCTACGGATTACGATAGGACTGTAATGCAGAAGTGGTTTGAGAGGAAAGACTTGGCTAATATGCCTCTTGAGGGAGACGATTCATCGATTTGGGCTCAACCAAGAAGAATCGAAGATGGCCCTGGTGTGTCACGTCACTATAAGGATTTGATCGCCATCAACGAACGAGGCGACGATGTTGATGATGTTACTGTTTTTATCGCAGAGAAGATTGTAAGTTCATCTATAAGCTTTGTAGATTATTCCAAATCTAATCCGTCAAGATCCCCATGTGGCATGGGAAGATCGCAAGTAAGCTCCACAAGAACAGAGGAATTAAAACCTTTCGCGAGAAAGTATTCTCTGAATTCACATCCATTATCGCAACAATATTATCTTCGCTCCTTCCGGTCTTGAGCATAGTCGTGTTATATGTTGTACATAACATGCATATTCGGTTGTAAGAACCCCTTTCCCCCCTCCCCGTCCGCCCCATTTTCTTGTTTTGTCACTGTCTCGGGAGGAATAGTGCTCTTGAATTAAGTTTCGGAAGCAAGAATGTTCTCCAACATTGTCTGAAGTAACCGATTACTGACCTCTCTGGCTTTCTAAGGGGAATCATTGCGGCATTCACTGCTGGATTTGCTCTGCTAGTTTCCGTCATAACCAGTGCCAGTCGAGTCGAGAATTTTGCTGCAACTTCAGCGTGAGTAATCGAATTTCCTTATCCAATATTTTTGATTTTTTGAAGAAATCGCGAAAGCCCTAACACATGGCATAGTTTTGCGGCCGTTCAAGTCGTTTTTGTCAACGCAAATGGCAATAGTTCTTCAAGTGGATGATCGATACGGTTAAAACTAGGGCTGGTAATGGGATATTATAAGTTAGAATTCTTGTTTAACTTACTATTTTAAGTTTCAACATTGTTTTTATTTACTAGCTTTTGTTTACTCTATATTTCATATCACAAAAGGCTTGACCACGGGGGTCTGGTTCAGTGGTGTATCTCCCAAAGGTTGGTATTTAGGGGGTACAGCCAATTACTTGGAAGATACAAACTGTTACGGCCATCTAGCTCATTACATCCTCTCGTTTGCCTTTCTATCTCTGAATAAATATCAACGCAAGCAATATCGAAACAGAAGGTCAAGAATCCTGATTTAGACTACCCCACAAGACGTTTCTTTGTCTAGTCCTGAAACCTATCTATATGATGCCCAATCTATTTAAAAGTTCTTTGTTCATTCCACACAAGTCTGAAACCCAATGCACGCGCATCAATCCTTTCAACCAAACAAAGAACCATCATTGCGCTTCTGATCTTCAAAGTCCAGAGAACATGCTTCTCAAAGAACATCCCCATATATAACCCACCATCCACCCAGGCCCTAATTGCTACTCAGCACCTTAAGCAAAACTAAGATCAACGCAAAAAATACGCTATGATGGTTTCCTTCACTTTTCTTTACCGCACGTTCGGCGCAACCACGCACGATAAGTTCATGACCTGCTGTCAATGCGGAGCCCAAACTAAGATCGGATGGATTGAATACCCACCCTGCGATGCATGCGGGCATGATCAGTGTGATGAATGTAAGGAGACCGTCCAATGAGTGGTAATTTTGAGGGGTATTCTCCTCTGGGTAATGTTATGGTAATAAGGCATAGGTGGATCAGGTTTCGGGTTGTTTATATATTATGAATTAATGATCGTGCTACTCCAAATGCTTTTTTCTATGTGCCCAAGAGTCTTTAAAAAAAAGGAGTGTGAAAAGAAAAAGAACGCCGTCCACGCTATTAAAAAAGAAAAATTCGCTGAGCCATCCCATCAATGCATTGCCTAACATCATCACAATCGTCGCCGTCTTGAAGAACTTCCCGCACCCCGCAATTAATCAGTGTTATAATAAGTCCAATCAATGCCCGCCACATCCTCGTAGCATTCACTCTCATTGGGGAATTCCTGCGCCATCCCACTCCCCACCGAACACTGCGGCAGCAGCGTAATATCGGCACATCCAGCCGGAGTCGGCGCGCCTGTCTCCTTAGACAGCAATTGAATCGCCGGCCCATACTCCAACGTGTTATTACACGCATACCACAAGCCGCGCAGCTCCGAGATGGGGTCGGGGAACTGCGTCAGGCCGAGCCCCGTCTGGCCGATACCTGCATTCACAGACACGGTCTGCTCGCCCGCGGCGTTGGGCTCGTTGATCCACACGCCCCACGGGAACAGCGGGGTTCCGCCATCAGACAGCAGGTCGGCGCTGTTGTAGCGCACTTCCTCGGCGGTGCCGTTGACGTAGAAAATCCTGCCCGAGTCGACGGTAGTGTTTTGAACCAGCACCGCGTAGTCTTCGCGCGNCGCCGAGATGGTACGAGGACAGCACCCAGTTGTTGATCGATGGGCTGAGATCGTTACCCGTTACGTTGGCTACGAGCTTGAAGTTGAGCGAGGTGCTCGTTGGGGGGTAGACGTAGCGGCGGGTGGTGGGAGCGGAGGCCGCAAGGGAGGCGAGGAGCGCGAGGGCGCTGGTGGCTTTGAAGGAGACCATTTCTAGTAGAAGTGGTGTCGAAAATTTGCGTTGGTTAAGTGAGTAAGTATGTATGTATGTATGTAGATGGGATGTTTGGGTGTTTGAATAGTCCAATGATGAATGATGAACGAACACCAAGAACGAGAAGCCTCTCAGTATTTATATTTTGTCGGCCCGCCTGACGTCGTACCAGGTGATGGTTGATGATACTTCATCCCCAGTGCTTCCAATGCAATAGCCTATGATGTGCCATCCTCAATACGAGATTCGCCGTGTCCCAATCCTTTAGTGATCGCAGTACATACCTCAGAATGGTAATTTTGATAGTCGAATACGAGATTCAGAGCATGGGATCGATTCCATGGCTTTTCAACGTTGCTGTTTGTGCTCAAACAAACTGAACATATTCCCCTTCCAGACCTCTTGCGCTACGAGGTCATCATGGTTAAGTTTGATATAAACAAAGCTCCGTGTTCAGCGATAAAGATTTATTTCAGCCATTGACATCATCGCGTGTCGTGGCTCAGCCCTCCCCGGCCCTCGTATTAAGCTTATTCGCTAATCCCGATTAAGCGATTTCTATTTCAGGGGGGTGGAGGGATTTCTCGATTCGGATAATGTACTACGTCGTCAGCCTCGATCTGTGGCTACGAGAAATCTGCTACTCCTCGGGTCAGCTGTGATTACATGAGGACTTCAGGCCTTTGTCATCGGAACTCCGAGGATGTTTACTCACTATTGGATGTTTTTAAGTCTGACAATGCATCGATCACGTTATTACTCTTTGCTGGATAGGGGCAATTAATTCTTGGGCTTTAATTGGCGGAAATTCAGCGGTTGGAGGACCAGTATGGAGAAGTGCAATGGCGAAGCTTCACAACTTCTCCTTTCTGCCCTCTTTCTGATTCCGGTTTATCCCTCAATGAGGCTTGTGATCTCGCCATAAACCAAATCACTCATCGACAGTTAAGTGGTGTGAAGCGGGAGACTCGAAGGAACACCCGTATCCGAATGAGTTCTTCCTTTATGTGCATATCCACCAGCACGGAAATAGACTCGGATATCCGAAAGTCCTCACAGCACCACCAGAGGGGCGACGAATGCCGCAGTTTCTCCGTCTGCTCATCGTAGTCTTAGAATATCAATATATTATTCAAGTCATGGTCTTTGCTCCGGCAGATTATTTTCGCGTGCTGAGAGGGTTTTCGAGAAAGCAAGGTAGGTACAAGAGGATATTGGGAAGATAGGTTGACTGTCGATAGGAGAAAGGCTTGGTAGGTAAGTCGAGGTGGGTATGCCTTCAATAGTCACTTTGGATACCCTTGAATGCCACGTGCTTTTTCAACAGGTGTTCTATCGCTGTCAGTTTTTTCATGGCTCTTTTGACTTCCTTTTTGCAATTGTTTGATGTGTTTCGGGAGATTGACGTCTTTATTTGGTCTCTTGGGGTAGTATCTTCATTGCTCTCTATTGTTGATTTCAGCATAGCCATTTCCACTTTACTAATTATCTTTTTGGATCTTCTTTCCATCTGAAACCAGGGGTAGATCTGAGCGCAGCAAAGAGCCTATAAAGGGAGGCCCTCTATTCTTTAATCCGTCTGTTTTCTTGTTTTCTGCCCACTCACACCTTACTAGTATATAAACATTTTTCTAGATAGATTTGTTTATGCAGGCTATTTACATTCGCGGGATTCCCGGACAGTTCCAGGCTTCTTTAAAAAATTTCTTTTGCCCTTTAAGGCTTCCTGAATACTATACCCGCTATGCGGCATCGCTGAACTTGTTAGGAGAGGAGCCCTTGGCCTAGCCTTGGCCTAGCGCCACCTTGTCGCGTAAAGAGTAGGGTAAGAATAGAGATATAAAAGCTTTAGATTAGGCGCTTGAAGGGTCTGAAGTCCAATCTGACATTTCGAAGAAGGGGGAGTATCCCATCTTATATATCTAAATATGGGTTCTTTATAGCCCCTTTATTTTAGCTATCTAAATCTCGACGAGGTACATAAGTTAGTAAATTCATAGCCCCGGAAAGTACCTTTTGGAGGCTCTAAAAATCATTATTTAAAGGAGTAAATGATTTATTAATATATTGTTTGTGCGTTTGCATGTGACACACCTGTATATGAGCCCTTTCTATAGCTTTTCCAATCCATAGACTTGACAACCAGCATTGACCATAACCTGTAATAACTATTATCTTTCATATTTATCAAGGAACAAGTAACTTATCTTAGCGTACCCTTCAATATCGCAGAATATATCTAAAACAGAAAGCATTCAATGCTTATTAAGTAAAAATTGCTTTTTAGCTGGGTCCAGTGCAATTAACTTCATTTAGTTCCTTTACTATAGGGTCGATTCTGTCTTAAATAGACGGTCTGAGATTCACTCTGGATGAGCTTTTGTCACATGAGCGAGCGCAACTCCTCACATGATGCATTGCCATAATCACGCACTTTACCCACCAAGCCCAGCTTCCTATCCATTCGAGAACATAAATGTTGGTATCACCAAGGTGGTGATACAGGTGATCCAGATCAAGGATGGAAAAATCATTGTATTGTAGTCTAGGGCTAGAAGAGAGGTGGGAGGAGGACCCATTTATATACCCAAGGCGTGCCTCCTGGTGAATCCTAATGATCCACAGCCAGCCTATATGAACCACACTGATTCGGTTATGAAGCCCAAAGAGGCAAGTGAAACTATTCTCACTTATGCCCTGAGAAGGACCCATAGTACTCCCATGGCCGAAGTGGCCCCATATGATTCATAATATTGTACCCACAATAGATAATGGGGACGCCTTGGATTTTCAACCTCGCCGAGTTTGCGGTAAATAGCAAGGCTGGAAGTAGTGAGGATTTCATTGGTAATGTGATCAGTAAAATAATAAAAACTTACTATGTAAATGTCTTTTGTAATAATTTCTTAATTCTAACCATGTAATTGGTATTCCTGTTATATTTTTCAACAACTATATATCAATATTGTTACAATCCTTGACTCAAATCTTAGTTAACATATTATATGTTTTTAAACAAATTTTGAAAATTTGGTATATATTTTATTCCCAGATATTTTATAGCAAAATTGTACATATTATTAATATTGTGAACATTATTACAAATATGATAAAACCTAATTTTGATTACATATAATTATGAAGCTATATTAATCATAATTTATAATTTGGATCACAAAGCCAGGGGCTGCGGGAACCCCGCCATGCCGGCCCACGTCTAGAGGCGGGGCTTGATGTAAATAGGGAAACGGCACCTTTGCTCTAAATCTTAGGGCGTTAGTCTATTGCCAGATATACACATGAACCCTCACGAGACCTCATTGCGGTTACACTGGAACTCCATTAATGCCTCAATCCCTACAGTAGTTTCGCAAGGTCCGGACAGCGCTCTTCGCATATAAGATAGTTCTGCATTATTTCATGTACCTCTTGATTGGTATTGGGAAATTCCTTAAAAAGTAGAGTCCAATGGACCTTCTAATCTATAACTCCATAATAGTGTGGTAACCTCCATTCCAAAGTCGAGGTCATTATGGTTATACCAAAAAGGCAGCACAATTCAATGCCTCCCATGGTTTCCTTAGGATACGAGGAATCGCGGTCTAGGATTGGATTGAGATAAGAGATCCCAAGGGTCGCAATCTCGAAGTAGTATTTTCTGTATGTAGGGGTTCCCCTCTATACTACCTTCATTCCCAATCCATAGCATATAGCCGAGAAGAGCGGGTTCATATTATAGTGTCTCTTGTATATTGTGGCACATAACAACTTCTTGCTTAAAACACGGTTATGCTTATAATCGATTATTAGGAGCGTTTACTACTATGAATATTACTGATTTGAAGGCATATACGTAATTCTGTGCATGCAATGGAATCCCCGTATGTGATGTGCATACGCGTTACCCTGGTAATTTGTTGTCTGTGCTTTGGAATAGGGAGGCATACGAATGGATGGTAAAATACTTAAGGAGGGAAATATCCAGTAATTCGAAATTTGGTTCTGTACTAATTCATCACTCAATTATCTTCACCTATAAGCTTCATATAGTCTTAAGTCTATTGCCTAAGTCATCTAGGTGTCTCGACTTTATACACCCCTCATACTCTATCTCAACCCCTCCTTCCCTATCTCAGAGCGAGATCTTCAGAATGGCTTCTGCAGAAATCAAAGGGTCGTGTAACTGCGGTGCCATCAAATATACTACGACAGGGCCCGCTCTCAAAAAGGTGCTCTGTCAATGCGCCGTATGTCGTAAACAGACTGGTACTCTGTTCTCCTCATATACCCAATTCAAAGAAACCGTGAGTAATACATCTCGTATATCTAACATGCAACTTCTACACTCGGTGAAATCTCCACACCTTCCATGGCAACACCAGGTAACAAAAGTCCAGGACATTACCATTCTCGACCCGACCTCCACCCTTAAAACGTGGCGCGATTTCGACCCTATGTCAGAAACCAAGTTCTCGCGCTCCTTCTGCAGCAGCTGCGGCTCCGCCCTCTTCGCCGGCAACGAAACCCTCTTTCCAGGGTTCCTCGGCGTATCTGTGGGCACATCAAACACAGAGAATCAAGAGTCATGGGCACCAGATATGGAGATCTGCAGGGGGAGTTCTACGGCGTGGTTACTAGACGGGTTGGACAAGGCAGAGTGGACGGCTTTCCCGAAATATCCGCCTCCTGCATAAGAGACTTGTTATCACCTGTACATACAGCCAGGATTGGCTTGTCATGGTGACATATCTCGGCTTCTACATATTGGGTCTACCGAAGTCGATATCTACCTTCTGGATTTGGGTCGTGCGCGTTTGGGGAATCTTGACATATGTAGACCTACATAAATAGAATCTTCGCTGCAGCTCGAGCCGATGGTTGTACCAACTCCTGGCATTCACCGAGATCGATCGGACTGCCTAAAGGTAGAACATGTGATGTCGCGTCACTTCGGTGTTTCCAACAAAATGTAAGTTTAAGGGCGCGCGTGTCAAGGGAAGGAATCCTTAACCCCCCACCTTTCTATATGTATATATAACATATATTCCTCCAAGTTGGGGGTGGATTTTTTTACTATCTTATTTTTTGGCTGCTCTTCACGCTCTACTCTTAATTATATCAAGTTTTCATCTGCTCAAAATGGAATCAAAACCAATTGTCAACCCGCCAGTCCTTTTCGACCCCTCGCTCCACACCCTACTCATTCCCTCCATCGTCGACCTGCACAAAACATGTATTCTAGAGCCTCCCTATACCATCGCAACATTCCTCCCTCCAATCTCCACCCCGCTCATGACCTCCTGGTGGGAAGCCCGCGTCGCGGAAGTTGCGAGCCAGGAGCGAAAGATCTTCATCTCAATCGGTATGAATCCTCTCACGAAGGAACAAGAAATTGCCGGTGTTGTGACACTTGCACTCCCCTTCTCGCAAACGGGTCCGTTTCGGGGGCTGGTGGAGAAATTGTTGGTCTTGCCGACGTTCAGGAATTTGGGCGTTGCGAAGGCGTTGATGGGCTTGTTAGAGCTGGAGGCTAGGAAGTTGGGAAGGACTATGTTGGTGAGTTCTACTCCGTGTCTTTTAGGAGAGGGGAGGGGTACTGATTGAGGGGAATTAGTTGCTGGATACGGTGACGGGAAGTCCTGCTGAACTTGTCTATCCACGATTAGGTTATATCCAGGTAAGCTATTTGCTCTTTTTCTAACGAAGACTGGGAGTATTGATGATGTGATAGGTGGGTATCATTCCAGAATTTGACATATCGCCGCTCGATGGGTCTTTGCAACCCGAAACTTTCTTTTATAAAAATCTGTTGAAGAGCACGCCGATTATTTGAAAGATTTCTTGTTTCATTTGCGGTAGCGATCGGCTTGGTTTGAAATAGACTGTTCTGATATTCACACAGGTGGGCATAATTCCCGAGTATGGGATCTCCCCGGAAGACAGTTCTCGGAAAGGAGGAACGTTCTTTTACAAGAATCTTCTGAGTGACAATAGCTTTGTTTTTAAAGGTTGAGGTGCTGTGGAGCTTTTTGGGAATAAGCCTTTGGCCTAGTGACTCGCATAACCTATATAAGCCCGTCCCATAGTTTCTCAATTCATAGCTTCTCAATCTACAGACTTGACATCACGCATCGATGATTTGGACCTGCAACAGGAGCAAGGTCAGTCACCATAACGGTTGAAATAAACAGGTTACCTATTTTATACCATTTTCCTCGTCGAAATATAGCTACTTTGCTGATATTGGATTTTTGTTTAATTCGCTATTTATTTCATAATAATTTGGATATTGAGAGAAGACTATTCTACGATATATTGATTATTATTATTAAATTTATGGTCTGGATATTGATTGTTTTATGATTTATACTAATTTTATTATTAAATAATTATGAGAAATAGAAATTACGTACATTAAGACTCTATAATTCCCACATTTATTGCATATAATAGATGTGCATATCTCAAATGGCCATGCTAGTAGCTATTGATGTTCGTATATATTCCTGTATTTGTGACTAGTTGGTGGCTCTATTAGTACTTATATTAGTGATTATATTAGTGGCTAGGTTTTTCAATAGCTCCTATCCAAGACCCAAGTAATTACAGTGCATACATCATGTACCCTTCGCCAAATGGTGTTGAAGTATGAAGAACTACCAGAATCGCTGCCCTATAAAGGTAAACCTGGCACGGAGATCAAAAAGCTATACGGCAAGAGAAAACCCATGAAGCTAACCACGGATGTGGACTTTGCCCGGATTGTCAAAAAATATTGGAAGCAAAAGTATGAAGATGCTTGCCAGGTGGTGGCCGACCTTCATAAAATCATTATCAAAACATTTGTGGACAAACATATTCGCGATAGGATCAAGGAAGTCGAACTTTTTTCCCACGTCTAGCAGAAAGGGGAAATTAGGGAAGTAGAGAATCAAGGCTGGCTGACTCTGGGAAAAAGTGCAATAAGTAGGACGGCTAGTAAGATACGCTGCAACACTTGCGCAGAAATCTATTTTGACTGATCTAATCTTGCGAGAGAATGGGTTGTGAATTAATGCCGGTATCACATGATCTACCCCTTGCGCATTTTACCTAGATTCGTGCTTAAATTTGATGGTTAAGAAGTCTTTGACGCTTTGCATGCGCAATAAAGCCTTCCGATGGGTATACATTCTCAAATCTTCGATGTCACTACAATGTAACGCTCCCATGATTATTCCAAATATGTCCCTGCAAACCACACCAATGAGCAACCAGCTAGAGCCCATGCTCCAATGGCCTTTTTCCCCCACCACGAATTATCAACCTCTACCTTCGCAGCTCGAATACGGCGTTGTGATTGTGCAATCAAAGGACCAGTCGAGCTGCTATTTCTCTCCAACGCTTCTGCCGCTTCAGTTCGTTCTCGTAATTCCGCTATTTTCTTGCCTAGTAGCAATAGATCTTCCTTCCATTCTGTATCGTTGCTTATGCCATCAACCTCCACATTCTGAACGTTGCCAAAAAAATCCATCAATAATCTTTCCCTTCCAACCTGCTCTCCACCTGGGAAGAGATCCCATCGAACACCAGGGCGGGAGTGGATCTTGGCCTCGTCATAGCTATCGAATAAATCACCCACAGTCGTCTTACTGCCTGGTTCCTTGACATGCGTTTCTAGGAAATCCAAATTGTAATATGTGTATCTATCGATAACTGCGACTCCAACATCATTATCGGCATGGTGAGAATAAGAGGACTGATCGAGTTCAGACGATCCCGTGGCAATTATGTTGGGCGAGTAGAATTTGCTGTACATCGTGTTTGCTTGGCAGGTATCGATCATAAAAAGTATTTCATGGTATCTAAAAAATCGGTCAGTTATAGTTCATAGGCACAGGATTTCGTATACCTCTTCTTCTCCCACATCTGCTCGAAAGCATCAGCCAGATCAAAAGCACTGATTTCCTCCGCATCCTGGAATTTTAAAAACTCATTTCCACCATGTCCCGTCATATAAACCAAAATGTTACTTCGGTCATCCGTCAACAACCTCTTACTCCGTGGCATCTCCTCCCCAACCCTATCCGTCAAAAGGCGTATGAAGTTCTCCACCGTCACCTCGTAGCCCCTGTAGTCCACCTCAATATTATCACCATATAAATCGACCGCCCGATCCGCGTTACTGTAAACCGTTCCTGGGAAAGCATTGCGAGGGTTGCAAGCCATGTCATCGGGCAACATGAGAATGATTTGTGAATCAGGAATGCCGAGTCGCTTGACTGTGCGGTAGAGGGACAGCACATTGGCGAGATGTCTGTAATTGAACCAGAACCGGGAGGTCGAAACCAAAACAGCCCAATTGCTTGTATGTTCTGCAGATGTTGGAATGGGTGCCAGCACTGATGCCAGCGCTAGTGGCAACTTCAGAAAGTTGGCAAGCTTCATTTTTGTTGGGCGATGATGTCAACAGCTGTATGGAGGGAGGGATGGAGGGAGTGTTGGATGTTGCATCTCCGCGTCTCCTTTTGTAGAGGCCCACGCCCTATAGATTGCGTGTTTATGAAAACCTAAGGCTCCAGCCTCGTGACAGCCACACTCGCCTCGTCACATGCAGGCCCCAAACTTGCTCCCCCGCCTTAATATATCTTGACCATGTTGGTTGCAAGTTCCTCAAACTTGGCTATAGCCTCTACAATCCCCTTTCATGACTGACAATCTCATACACTAATGTAATGGGTTGGCCTCCAGCAGTGGTCATTGTCGTCAGGTATGTTTATTCCATTATTAAGCTCCATGCAACAACATTTCGCCTTGCATGCAGTCTATTTGATATCTTTTCAAGGCGTAGGATCTTTGTTGCGGATCTGTACACATGTAAAGAACAGTTCTAATCTTAGCTAGGCACGGCGCTCGTCTTGATGCGGCGGACAAGCAGTGGCATCTCACCTCTCCTACTCCGTACGATCCTCCACTTACCTACGGCGGTTGGGTGCAATCCAGAGCTTTAGGAGCACGCATTGCTAGTATCCTGCGAAGTCGAGAGACAGATGATGTGTTGAAGTCTACAAATGGAGAGGGTAAAAATGGAGCAAACACCAGGAAACGCAGGCACAAAGTCATCATTCACACCTCGCCCTTCCTTCGCTGCGTACAGACTTCTATCGCTATTAGCTCTGGCCTGGGCCAAAACCCAGGCCATAACCACACACATCGTTCTACCTCGTCGTTATCTAATTCCCAGACAAAAGCTTCACAAAAGCGATCTTCTTCTAAAACTCGCCCCTCAATCTCAATAGATTCTCCCAAGCTATCTCCTATTCCGGAGCCGGAGTCTTCTACGTCAAAAGCCGAAGATAAATCTCTCACACAGGACAATATTAAAAAAGCAACTATTCGTGTAGATGCATTTCTTGGTGAATGGTTATCACCGGATTATTTCGAGCAAATAACTCCTCCGCCAAGTTCGATCATGATGGTAGCAGGTGCCAAGGCAGATCTTTTACGTCGTGAGGACTACAGCCACCTTTCCAACCGCCAACTTCCCAGTTCATCAAGCCAAGGTTTTCCTGGGGGATGGGGAAGTCCAGTGATGGCAGTTGAGAGAGACAAGGATGAAGGACCTTTGTCTTCTCTTTCAGTGCTTGGCCAAGCCCTCCCCAGACGCGATCGTACAAGCAGTTTCAGCAGCTTTGGAATTAATGGGAGTAGGTATAGCAATAGAGGGCTTAGTTCAGCCGTTCAATCATCGCCTGAACATGGTATATACCTACCTCCTATTCCAAGTTATGCTATTTCGCAATCGGAGCCTATACCACCTGGATATGTTGCACACGCTCGAGATGGATGCATTGAGGTTGATTACCAGTGGGATAGTATGCGCGCACCTCAGCATTGGGGACATGGTGGTGAATATGGTGAGGAATGGAGCTCCATGCACAAAAGATTTCGAAAAGGATTGCAAAACTTGATTGGCTGGTACAAGACTAGTGATGATACTGTGAAACTGATGCCCAGAACCCATGAAAAAGAACCATGTACGGATTCTGAGTGTTCCGACGATGAAGATACCGACCTGGTGGTCATTCTAGTGACCCATGGCGCGGGCTGCAATGCTTTAATTGGAGCGCTCACCAACCAACCCGTCTTGCTCGATGTTGGCATGTCATCCCTTACCATGGCTGTGCGTAAATGTACTCCAGAAAACACACCGAACTCAACTCCCGGTCACTCTCGTGCTCCTTCGAGGACTTTTCACATATCAGATGAATACGACGTCAAGCTCGTTGCAAATACTGAGCATTTACGACCTAGTACATCATCAACACCTGTCGGCTCTAGAACACCATCTCTTTCTCTCCCTGCATTCCGCGAACGCTATGCTACGATTGGGGCTACTGATTCCGGATCATATGGGAGACAAACACAATCATCTGCTCTATCTGGAAATTTTGGTAGTATCCGTCGACCAACAAGTGCTGCCGGCCCCTCATCAAAAAGCTATGTACCCGGGAGGCAGAGCTCCATAGGTCTCTGGAGCGCAACCCGATCTGAAGAGGACGATGAATCCGAAGAAAGAGACGATATGATCTTGAATTTTGGAGATGATGGAGCAACGCCGCATGCACCACCTGAGGAAAAGAATGAAGTAGCTATAATAGAAATAGAGAAAGCCGAAGAGGAGGATATCGCGCCACTTGGACTTTGGGGTGCTTCTAAATTCCCTGGAGAGGCAGAGAAGACACGAGATACAACTCCAGCCAAACGTAGATGGACAGTTAATGAACGCTGCACATAATTTGCATACAGGAGAGGAATGCGAGTAAGAGACTGAATAAATTCTATGGGATTCGCAATACAAAATTGGGCGGATGTCCCAAGGGGTTCAGCCCACCGTTGGCGGCGGGAAATCTTCTTGCCAAACACCTAATCATGATATGATTGATGCTTACTGGAGCGCGGCGTACGGCGAAAATATGGGCTAAAGATGCATTGCATTCCGCTTAATTCACTGCATCAATTGCATGGTGACATAAAAGATCTATGATTTAAAAATGAGAATCACTTCTTCATATACCATTGTTCCAGCTTTGCTTTGTTGCCCCCAATATCTTGTTCCGTCTCAACTTTATGGCATGAATACTTGGGTTGTTTCATGAACCACAGGCTTCCCTGGCGGCTAATATTACTCCAGAAATACCTCATATCTGAAGCTCGTCCCTGACAAAAAGAAGTTTAAAAGTAGGTCCTTGCACTTACCGCATAATACTTCTTACTGGTCTTCAACGTTGATGGATCAGAACTGTTTTGGTTTGGGATCTGCTATAGTTAATATAATGGAGATATATCTCTTCAAAGGACATTATCCTACTAACTCCTTTTCGTTAAGCGCCCGCAAACCTAATCGCCGAACCAGTCCCCGGGGTGGGTCAGCCAGCGCATTGCTTTTTCCAACGACGCCCAACCATCAACCAAGCATAGAATGACAGCTATCCTTCCTATACTCCACCTATTATAGGGTGGGTATTTTCCCGGCCGCCCAAGTTTCGGTGAGTATGCATGCCAACAGGTAATAAAATCTCTGATTTCTCTTTTTCTTTTCTTTTCAATGACTACTAACCTACAGTACGATCAACCTACGTTAAAAATATGGCTCCTACGAATTCTCGACCGCCCTTAACAAGTCGCATACGTGCCAGTTTCGAAGGAAACAATAGGAGGAAATCCGATGCTTCCAACAATAAACCCATTAACAGCTTTGCGATCCATGACCCCGAAGCGCTGCAGAATGCAATTGAGAAGGCTATTAGTGGGGATGCGTTCCAAGGCGCCATTGCGAAGCATTTGGCAAAGCTGATTGAACCTTCGATTACATCCGCTCTTGATACGATTCAGCCGGTAGTAGAAACGGTATATAAGCATCAAGTGCTCCTGCGGAAAATGAATAGAAGTGTGGAGAACATACTACAACGCCTCGATACTGGCACAGAGGGGGAAGTTCATGGCCAGGAGCTGGACACTGAAGGACAGGAATTAGAAAGAGAGGTCCCAATATCTCGTGATAGTGAAGGCTACTTTTCGAACCCAAGTCCCAGGAGTGATTCGACTCCAACTCCCCGAAATGCACGACATGTAACTCATGAGGCGCCCGATACCGACATAACTAAAAAGCTATCAGATATTTCGAATTTGGTGGATGCGAATCATGGCAAGGTCGAAGAAGGATTTACTAGTGTACACGCCGCCCTACTTCCAACAACTGAAGGCATTGAACTTTTGAAATCGTCTACAGAGCAATCGCATACAAACACAGCTGTAGTACAAGCACAGTTAGATCAATTGACGTCAGATGTTGGAGTCATTATGGATGCCATTAGATCTGATCTCGGTGTGACTATGAGGGAGATATATGCGAAGATCAATAACCAGGATAACTCACTGCTATCTTCACACGGTAGGAAGCTTGATGCTATATCAGACCATCTGGAGGATTTGAAGGGGGAATCAGGCTCAGAATTACTGCAAGAAATCTCTGAGAATATAGGGGCTCTGAGAGAGACTATCGAGGCTGGAATTGTTTCAAACAACGATAATTTCAATACTTTGGGCTCACATTTCAGCAATGTTCTTTCGTCAATGGAGACACATTCTGGCGCTCTAATGGATCTTCAACAGGCAGATAACGGTGCTGAAATACTAGCAGCGGTACAAAGATCTAACGATTCACATGCTTCTCATGCTACGATCTTGAGTGAGATCAAGGACAGAGGAATTGGATCCGGATCTAAAGCAGCTCCAACCCCAGAAAACAGTGCTGAGACCACGGCAGCACTTCAAACACTATCATCTGATCTCGCAGCTTTGAAAGAAAACATCGAGGCTGGCCTCACTTCCAACGGCGATGGTTTGACTGGATTGGGAACTAAGATTGAAGGTGCGCTGGCGGCTATTGAATCGCACAGGGCAGCTGACTCAGGCGCTGAGATTTTGGCGGCTGTCCAAAAGTCGAATGACTCGCATGCTTCCCATGCTACGGCACTTGAGGAAATACGGGCTCTTAATAGCGAACAAGCAGCCACTGGCACCAATGATATCTCAGAATTAGAAGCAAAAGTTGGCGACATCATACTCACTCTTCAATCATACTCCACAGTACTAGACGAAATCAAAACAAAAGCGCCACCTGTCTCGGAAGTAGCCCCCACTGGAAACATGGAAACTGATGTCAAGACAATCATCGAAATATTGGATGCTCATTCCAACATGCTTACTGAAATCAGAGAAGCAGATGTGAGCGATGAGATCCTTACCGCTCTTCACGAATGCAACGAATATCAGTCTAAACATTTAGCTGCTCTAGAAGACATAAAAGAAACGGATGTAAGTGATGAGATATTGACAGCCTTGCATACATGCAATGAGTCTCATGAAAACCATACTGTTGCTTTGGCAGCAATCCACGATGCTGTTAAGACTTCTAATGATGCACATACTGCTCATGCGGCTGCTTTGGATGAAATCAAGGCCACTCGCTCTCTTGAACCCAATGCCCCCGCCGAAACTGGGAACTTAGAGGCTCTTGAAACACATATTACTACCATTGTAGCCAGCTTGGAGGGACACTCATCCACTCTCTCAGAAATCAAGGACGCAGCTGCAGCCTCTAATGACTCGCATGCTGCACACTCAGCTGCGCTTGCCGAAATCAAAGATATAGCTACTAGGTCCAATAACTTCCATACTTCGCATAGCACTGCTTTGGCCGAGCTCAAGGCAGGCCAATCTAGCGATGTGTCCAAAGAATCCACTTCAGATACTCACCATGACAATCTTGCTACCATCGAAGCCCAAATTGACACAATCATCGCCACTCTAGAAACTCAGAATACCACCTTAGCCGATATCAAAGAAGCGGCCGCAAACCCCAATATTCTTACTGCCATCGAACAATCGCATGAGCTACTCACGTCTCATTCCTCACTCCTTAATTCCATCAAAGATGAGAACTCTTACGAAGATATCCTAGCTAATATCTCATACCTAAAGTCTATCATCGAGGAATCTAAAACCGATATCTTGAACCACGGCACACTCGTGAAAAATCTCCATGAAGAAACTAAAATCTCTCACGAAGGTCTCGCAGCCGCCATCACAGCCCTTGGAGCTGGCCTGGATGCCGGAGCTCTGGCTTCCAAGCACGACTCTGGCCTAGATGATAATGCCTTACTTGAAGAAGTGAAAGCAGTCCGGATAATTGTCGAAAAATCTTCTACTTCAATTGAAACAACGAGGGAGTCTATAACATCGATGACGTCGCAAATTGATATTAACAATACGACTATGACAACTAGCATCTGTACTTTGGGTGATGAGCTGAAGGCGGAGATCGATGCCAGCAGTACGGAGATGACGAATTCTATTTTGGGGTTGAGTGAAGATGTCAAGGGCGTTGATTTAGAGCATTTAAAAATTGCGGTTGAGAGTGTGGTCAAGGGTGTAACCGTGCTGGTGGGTGGGGTTGATATTCTGAATAATAACGTTGATACAACAGCCGCCCATGTGACTGAGTTGGTTGATGGTGTGCATTTGAATGAGAAGGGACTGGGTCAGTTGAAGGATCATTCTATGTCTAGCCACACTGCACCAAGTTTAGTGCAAACAGAGTCGATCCCAGAACCTATAACGGCGAAAGAGGCTGAACCTGAGCCAGAGATTCTAATAGAAGAGTCTGAACCAACTCAAGATCTTATTACCGAACCGGAAGATCCTGAATCGGCGCCAGAGCCTGCCGCTGAGCCAGAGATTCCAATAGAAGAATCCGAACCAACTCAAGATCCCATCACTGAATCGGAGGTTCCTGAATCGGTGCCAGAGGCTACCTGTGAATCAGAGAATCCAATAGAAGAATCCGAACCAACTCAAGATCCCATCACTGAATCAGAGGTTCCTGAATCAGATGTTCCTGAATCAGATGTTCCTGAATCGGTGCCAGAGGCTACCTGTGAATCAGAGAATCCAATAGAAGAGTCCGAACCAACTCAATATCCTATGACTGAACCAGAGGTCCCTGAGGAAGTACCCGAACCTGAACAAGTAGTATCAACAGAAGTGGCCGAGTCAACCTCTATTGAGCCAGATAAACATGCCGAAGAATCAATGCCAGTAAACGAAAATCAAGAACAACCCGCACTCGTACCTCTTAAAGAGGAAGAATCGGATCTATTAGCAGAACAAGATGCAGAGCCTAACATTTGTGTAGAAGGGCTTGAGCATGAGCATGAACCAGAAGCTTCCAAGGAAGTTGCGGAAACGCACTTTTTTGAGCCGGAAGAACATGTCCAAGAAGAGCCAATCCAAGAAGAGCCTGTGCAAGAAGAAGAGCCAGTAAAAGAGGAACAACAGCAGGAACACAGACCAGTACCTTCATCTTCCACAGAGGACAAGCCTTCAGAAGGTTCTATCGAGCCCGAATCCAAGCAGGAAACTGCAAAGAAAGGCAAGGAGGCTGAGCCAGAAGAACCTGCCGAAAATCCCCAGCCGCTAGAGCAAGAGCAGGAGCACTCGCTTCCATCCCCCGAGGCAGTCAAACTAGAACCCGCGCTAGAACCGGGTCCTGAATCCGAGTTACCAATTGAGGAACCTATACCTGAGCCAGAAACCCCGAAGGAAGCTGAAAATGCAGCCCCTGATGAGCCCGAAAATCTCGTTGGAGAATCCGGAACCGAGCTAGAAGCGTCAAAAGGAGTTGAGAACCCCCCAGCCTCTGATAAGCCGGAAGAATCTGCCTCAGAAGAGACGCCAGTAATGGAAGAGCAAGTGCAGGAATCAGCGCGATTGCCTCCAGAAGAAGCCGAAACTTTAGAAGCGCCTGAGCAGGAAATCCCGCAAGAAGCAACAGAAGCTGAGCCGGAAAATAATCTCAAAGAAGAAAAGCTAGTAATTCAAGAGCACGATCAGGAACCCGTACCTCCTTCTCCGAAAGAAACCGCACCTTTACAAGCCCCCATTGAGCCATCAGAAGAACAAGAGCAAGAATCTATACTTCCTCCTTCTGAAAATGTCGATCCTGTACAACCCCTCACTGAGCCAAAATCAGCGACCATTGAAGAAACCGAGCCACTCGACAAAGGCAAAGCGGCTTCCCTCGAAGAAACGCCAACCTCCCTCTCTTTAGAACCTGAAGAAGAAGAGCCACCCTCCAGCGAATCAACATCCACAATAACCTCCCCTCTATCACCTACATTCTCAACTGAGGCCTCTAGCAGCGGCAAAAAAGGAAAGAAGGGTAAGAAGGAAAAGAAGGAAAAGAAGGAAAAGAAGGAAAAGAAGAGCAAGAAAGAGAAATTTACTTTTGAGCCTGAAGAGGGGGATGTGAAGGAATAGGGATAGGAGGGTAGGGGAGGTGAATTGGGTTTAGCTTAATTTCTATTGGTAGGATTACGGTTTGACAATGGGATGAGGAAAGGTATAGGCATGCTTAGTAAATGGACAATGTCGATATTTTGGAGTTGTGATTTCGATACAATATCTTACATACACGCTCTCTTTCACCATTCTCTTTATGTTTATATCTCTCGAAGTAGTTAAAAAAACATTTCAACAAAAATACCTTTACCCAATCCAGACAAGAATGACAATAGCAGGGCACGATTATGTGTATAAAAAAGTAATGCTATCAAGAAAACTTATTATTTCCAAATGTTAGGTAACAAGAAGCACAAGGTTTTCCAAATAGAGTCACCTCCCTCTATGTGAACCGTTCGCTTGTACTTCGTCTCGCTTTACAAGTACACCAATATGGTCACCTCCATGACTCAACGCACAATGTATATTGGTTTCACGCACGTAGAAAATGAAACTTCATCAAATACAACAGCACTAACCCTTTTGCAGTACGTGTCTTTACTTTAAGGAGCGTAGAACGTAGTTCGTTAGGCTTTATATCGTATTGTAAAGGTAAAAACAGAACCAATTAAAGGAGGGGCTTCCATCGGTCAGATGATTGACTAAAGAGCAAAGTATACTACGTATATAGCTGGCTGGAGCTAGAGCTTTCCTCCTATGTTGCCTTCTAATCACGTGGATAGAATCACCATTTTCCCTCAATACCTTACTTATTTATGAGAAAAGATATTAAGTTTAAAATAATTTATAATGATTTACTTGTTTATAATAAACACGATTTTCCCTTCGAACCTCCTAACCAAAACCCCGAATATCGCTAATCCAGTCCTATTCTGGCAGTAACGTGGGGCAGTAACGTGATCTTAGTAGAAAACAACGTGATCCTAATCCTTAACAGTGTGTCTGAAGTGATCTTGCTAACAAAGGTCACGAGAACTGGCACATTGATTAAAAGAAGTTGTATTGTCTGAAGAATCAAGAGAGACAAGCTCCTAGAATATATAGTACACTGTATGATGCTAAGTCTGATATGGTAAGGAGAGATAATTAGGTAATCCTGAGCTCTGACAGATCTATAGTATCATAATAAAGGTTATCATTTTCCCAATCTTGATACTCCTTATAAATCCCTAATCCTAATGGAGATTCCCAAAATCTCTTTTCATCTTGATATCTTTGTTCTGTGAGCCCAAGGTCTCTACTTATAGAATAGATAATAGCAGGATAGTCAGGAGAAAGGCATTTATCTCGATGTCTTGGATCATATGGCTCTACTTTATTTTTTAGCTCATAATAACACCATTTCTGATAAGCCTTATCCAAAGGCCCGACTGGACTACGTTTATATTCTATGTTAGCTATTGCATGATAATACCAAATATTAAAGCCATATTTCGGTGTACTATATATTATTATATTATGAGATTCCCGATAGTAATAAGTGTGGATAATTTCACGTCCTGGTTGCCTTAGGATCGCTTGGACATCATAAACAAAACTAGGTCCAGGTGCTTGTTGTGCAGAATCTAGTCTGCCTGATTTCGCTGGTCTTGCTGGTCTTGCTGGTCTTACTGCTGGTCTTACTGCTGGTTTGACTGGCTGTGGCGGTATGCTCACTAGTGGTATTGCTTGTTTTGGTGGTATTCCTTGTCTTCTTAATAGTGCTTTTGATGGCCTTACTGGTGGTGTGAATGACTGTGGTGGTATGCTCACTAGTGGTATTGGTTCTCCTAGTGGTATTGCTTCTTTTGGTAATGTTGCTGATCTCCTCGTGAACATGTTGAGATTTAGTGGAAGGCGGAAGCGCGCCTTGGATCGAGCGCCTTCTTGACCGCTGTTGGGCTTGTGAGACATCTTTGCAGTTTCTAGTCAAGGGGCGCAAATAAGGTTATGGCAAAATCATAGAGAGGGAAAACTTCAGAGGGATAGGTGGGCGCATTTGTACTCTACCCTATAACTCTATTCTACGAGCTGCTTATAGGGAATATTAAATATAGATTATCAACTTGGCCAAGACACACCTTGCTGGGTGCTTTGCGTACAAAATAAGGTATGGCTTGTCCCTCAAGGTGTTGTAGGAGGGTGTCCTCGCGCTTCCTTTAGTTTGGTTAGTCAAAAGGTGGTCCTAGTTGTGCGCTGCTAACCTTCGAAATAGGCCAACGAACAGTCCTCGTGCGATGACCGGGTACGATTGAAATGGCGACACGCTAAGGATAATGAAAATGCATTATTGAGCTTTGACCCCACGGTGCTAGACCCGATTGGGTCAAAGCAACCGGATTCTCCTTACCGCTACCCGATATCGGAAGCGAACCAATTATATTAATTTGCCATATTCCCATAGAATTGACTTAGCAATTCGGTCGAAATGGATTCATTTCAAGCTCTACCA